>WBMV01004339.1:86666-208200 GCA_013396655.1 Campylorhamphus procurvoides | reverse complement strand
TTTGTTTGGGTTTTTTTTTTTTTTTTTTTTTTCCATTCCCTGGAGAACTAGTAGGAAAACTGTCTAAAATCTGTCAAAAAATTATCTTAAAGGACAGTCTGAGAATTCAAAAGAATTGCCTCAGTTTTCCTGGCTTCAAGTATGATTTTTTAAAGATTTGAAACAGTTTAAAATCGCCTTAAATAATTTTTAATGAAACTATTTTATCAGTATTTCTCCTCAAATATCTCTCAAGCTCTTCTTCTAGATGATCACTTCTTGATTTTTTCCCAAAATAGAAAAGAAATGTGTGAAAGAAATAAGCTTTCTAAAATTTATCAAATATATCCAAGATTCCATACTTCTGTGTAATATCCTTCTAAATTATTCTGAACTTATTACAGAGCAACATTGTGCCAAACTGTGCTCATTTATACAGGTTTTTAGTTTTGTACTATTTCTAATGAGTTTTCTTGGAGCAATCTCTAGTATGCAGAAGATGTATCAATCATCACTGAAGCTATTAATCATTTCATCATGAACTTTCAGGTAATGATTTCAAAACCATTAGGCAGTACTTACTTCCCACAAGTTAATCACTTCTATACCTCTCAGAACTTAAAAGAAAATGGTTTAATGCCACTCCAACTCTATTCACAGAATAAAAGAATCTTAAAATATGCTGAGTTGGAAAGGACCCACAAGGATCACCCAGTCCAACCCTTAGCCTTGCACAGAACCATCGCCAAGAGTCACACCATGTGTCTGAGAGTATCAGCCAAACGTTTCTTGAACTTTGTCAGGCTTGGCGCTGTGACCACCGCCCTGGGGAGCCTGTTCCAGTGCCCTATCACCCTCTGGGTAAAGAACCTTTTTCTAATATCCAAGTTAAACCTTCTCTGATTCCAAATGTGATTTTAGCAAAATTTGCAAACTACAATATTTTGCTTCTCAGTCATTCAACCACCCGCCCCACTCCCCCAATAATACTAAAATATACTTCATGCAGTTTGAAACTCGCAAGATTTAACAGCTATATAAGGGCCCATGAATGTCTTTAACTAATGCACATCACAGAGTTCCATTTACCAGTTGCTCTAGGAGATGGATGTTTTACACCAGGGATGCTATTTTTACTATTTCTATATTAAATTATATCCTCTTTTTTCTGCCTTTCTTTTTTGTTATTAATGTATAGTTGTCTTTGAAATGCAGCAGAAGTAAATTTAAAGTATTAACTTTAAAATAGATCAAAAGCTTATGTTTGCTGTTTTGTTTTGCTGGTTTTTTTTTCTTTTTAATAAAGAAATTCTAGTAAATCTCTTTCTTGTGAAGAAAAAAATGAACTTTACTTGGGACACCTGCCATTTAAGAATTTTGTTCTGTGTTTAACCTTGGTCAAACTCAAACTGAATTTTAATTGCATGACATTTCAAAAAGCTTGTTTAAGGAAAGATGCTTATGCAATGCTGTTCCTGTCTTTCAACCCTTTCTGCTACGTTTGTACAAAAGAATTTTTAGACTAGAAGATGCTTCCTGAAAAGTTAGATTAAACTACATTGGAATTTTATAAGAAGAAGGACACTTAATTTTATTACAATGGAAGCCACCAGAGTGTATTTTGTTCTTGTTTTGTTCCTGCTCTGTTACAGTTCCTACAACCATGGCCATCAGCCATGACACAGTTCCTACCATTTTGGTTCTTCTTTGAAGTAGGAACTTGGTAAGGTGCCCCTCTATTTCATTAGAACTCTGATTCCTGGCTTATGATGTCAGAAATGAAACTCAAAACTCTGGCTAGGTTTTGAAATAATGGGAGCTATTTAACAAGCTAGTAAAAATGGAAATAGGAAGTCAGTTAAGTGCAGAAAAAGCTTCATTTTTCAATGAGCCCCAGAAGAGCAAGAGCCTTGAACTCAGCTAATTTAGTTGGTTTAATTTATTTGTCATCTCTTTAGCAAAACTGGGAATAATGTTCTAATGCTTTGGAGAACAGTGTGATGAAGCAAGTATTTAAAAAGACACCTTTACAAAACTCTAATTCAAAACACAACAAATATTTCGCTCTGTAGGTGTAACCCATTGGTGTAAGTTATCCCTTAAGGAAAAAAGAAGACAATATATTTTATGAAGATTTTTAGGAGTACTTGAAACAGACAAATTAGCTCTGTTAAATGACCAATTGTAATGGATTCTAATCTCATTATTCTCCATATTATAGATTTATGTTCACTGCTTTATGTATTATATTTCCATGAAGTAATCTGAAGTCATTCATAATTTAATTGCTTAGTCCTGAACTAAGGAGATAATTGGTAAATTGTCAATAAGCTGCTTATTTCATGGACTGCAGCAGAACTCTTAGACACCACAGTGACCACACTTCAAGTTATTAAATTATAACATGAATTTGCAAAGTAGTCAGCTATACCTTTGAACTTCAGAATTCAGTCTCCTTTATGAAGTCTTGCAACACTTGATCTGCTTAGGAATTTGCATTAATGCTAAACTAAAAAAAACTGCCAAAAAATAAAACAAAAAAACAAACAAACAAAACCAACAACTAACACTTCAGGAATTATGTATTATAGTTAGGACGAGTAATCATATTTCCTAATCATCATCCTAATTCACACAAAGGAGAGTTGTCCATGTTATTTTCATAATTCATCAGGAGAAAGACTGAAAAACAAGTAAAGAAAACAAAGGAAAAGGAAATGCTCAATATTACAACTTTTGCTAGAAAGGTTAATACTTCAGGCTACAGAGAGATTATATCAGAAACATACCTTATGCCTTATTCTTAAGCTTATTTATATATCACAAATCCTAACTGTTATTTAAAATTCCCCCAATAAACATGCAGTGCACTGATTTCAAAGTGGAAGGCTAAAGATTCAATCTTCTTTCCATTGGTAGTGCAGTAACTGGATATCCAAAACTGTAGTTAGGCAAATGGAAATGCAAAAAAATGGAAAAAGTAACTCTAAGCAAATGTTAAACTGAAGAGGAAGAAGGTATCAAACCTCACTCCTCCCAGTTCCCCTGCTGTGGAGAATATAGTCCTCCAACCTGTAAAGATCTCTGGATTCCTCACTGCAATCCTTCCCTGGTCTCAAGGAAGAATGAAACCCACAGGCTTAACACACAGGGCAACATGGAAATGGTAAGCAGAAGAGCAAGGAAAAAGCAGAAGATACTAGTAAGTTATCTTGCATAACAATTTTGACTGCTTATTAATGAGGCTTTTTATTCGTTAGATTACTCAGATACCTAACAATAATTCTTATCTCTCTGCACGTGGTGAATTCCCTTTTACTCATAGCAAGACATTGAGAGCAGCACATTATTGTGATAATTCCCCACATAGACATTTGAATTTACCTTTGTCACTAAAATTCTGGGACAAAAAAAATGCATGCGGGAGTGACAAAAGGTAGATGACTTGTGGACGTGCAACATTTATATGAAACTAGAATTTCTATACCCTGTGTGGTCCCAATAGCATTTCATTATATGTGGCACCTTGTTCTCCCTTCCAGATGACTCTTTCCTATCTGATTATATATACTGAGTTAAGTTTCATAGGTCTTGGTGGCTACCCACTATTTCTCTGCATAATTTGGATGAACGAGCATAGAGTCATTTCATTTCATTCACAGAGTGCATAAACTCTCCTAGATGAATAAAAGAAAAAAAAATTAAAATCCAAAGTATTAAAAAAGAAAAAAAATCTGAAATTTGCAGGATATGATTAAAAAAAAAAGGTGAGAAGATTGTAATAGGCTACCCAACACAAAAGTAAACTACTTTATGAGTTGACACTGGCAGGCAGGTAGAACAACCACGAAACCATGGCTGACATACAAGGAGTAAATTTATTTAATTACCTCACTAAGCAGAGGATCCCAAACCAGCCTCTGGGTAGAGACACTCAAGTAGCAACGTTATGCTTAGTTCATGCTAGCCGGCCTGCTGTTTGCATCAGTTTATCAAGGGCCCATGCATGTGTAGTTCACTATCATGCTGTGACCTTCTCTGTTTTTTTATGATCTCTGAGCACTGATCTTCTCTCTCCTAAAGCAGGTCCTTGAGAGTGCCTCCATGTCTCTCAGAACACCTACATTATCCCTACACAGAAATTCTACTTCTCAAAACAGAGGACAAACAGCAGTAGTGTAATATATACGGTTTTGCACACTGTTATTCCCCAAGCCTTGGCATTCCCAGCTGCAAGGTCACTTGAGTGAATCTACCATACTCCTCACCATTCTTTTGCTTTTTAACCCTTTCGTCCCAACAACCTAGGCACAGTTCTGGAGAAAATAATGGAGAAAAAGTATAATAGTTCTGAACAATTTCAATATGGCAGATTTTTTTGTCACTTATCAAGAAAAAAATAAAGAAAAGGGGGAAAGAAGATACATGTACAGCAATATTGTTCTTAAGAGGTTTGAGAAGTATGAAATAATCCTTCCTTTCCACTCAGCCTCATCTCATATTTTGTGTCCAGATTTGAACACACATCTAATCATGTACAACATGTAAATTAATAGAAATCAGGCTAGCAACAAATTTTTTAGCGAAAACCCCCTTTTTTATTGAGGAAAGAACCACACTTTTTTACTCAACCTACAGAAAGAAAAAAAATATGAAGAAGGTGGTAAGGTTGTAGTTTCCAGAAACACTGTTGAACATAAGGAATTATTCTCAATGCACACCACAGATAGTATAAGCAATTCAATTCACTCACAACCACAGTAGTTTAGGTTATGCATTAAGTAAAACTTCCTACTTATTTTCAGGGATATTTAGCAGCTGAAATGAGATGTAACTGAAGGATTGGAAAGCTGAGAAAACTGCTTTCAGAAATGCGCTGCCTGCAGTTGGTATAACCAAAATATTTCTCAAGACATTTTCAAGTTCCATCTTGTACAATTCTATCCCCTTCTTTTTCCATGTCATTATTTCCTTTTGTTATGTCTTTCAATGTCTGATGCCACTGCTACCAGTCGCCACCCTATTCTTCTATATATGAGTATGTAGTGTGTATTCCAGATCAACCACATCCCTTTCCATTTACCTGATTTCAACTCAAAATCAGCTTTAATTTATTTTTGTGGGTTGAAAGCAACTGAAATTCTGTTGCTTGACAGCATAGCATGCTCTTCCACACCATATGATACAGTCCTAGACACATGGTTCCCTGCCATTTAGATAAGGTCTTGCCAGTCCTCTGAGTTTACCTCCATAAGATTTTGTAGTTGTATTCATCCCTTAAATTGTCTGCTATGATTCCCAGATAGTGAATTTAGCTCTTTCCTGCTTCACCAAGAATTCATCCCATGTATTTCTTCCTGAATTATTCCCTTTGTTTAGCCCATGACCATGCTGCCCTCTAAAATATCCACATTCCATTATTAGCAGACCTTTTATAAAAAAATATAATCCTCTACTTCATATATTAAAAAACCCAACCAAAACCCAAACCCAGTTATAGCTTTTAGTATTTGATTATGCTTGCTCACTTTCTTTCCTTATCTTTCCTTCTTTTTCTTTTTTCTCTTTTTCTTTTATTTTTCTTCCTTTCTTTTAAAAAACAAACAAAAAAAACTCAATCCAACCCAAAACCAACCAACCAAAACAAACATAAAATATGCTATCACAATTTTAAAAAACTCACAAAATCTGTTCTGATGTTTAACATGCATTCTAGGTGAAGGGTAGAAGAGAATGACGATAGAGAGGAGGACAATGACCTGTTCTGATGAGACGCAGCAAGCAAATTCCAAAATATTGTTTTCTTCCTCTGAAAACAGGGATTCATCAGTGAAAGTAAATCTATTTCCATCATTAGCTTATTGTAATTTAGATACAAGAACACGCTGAAAAGACTTTTTTAACACCCCATTTTCTTTCACTTGTTCCTTACATTCCATCTTTGACAGGTCATGATTTTTCTGGAAATGAAAGTATCAGAAAATTCTGTCTGAATTTCGCCAAGAACAAAAACAGACATCACTGAATATCTAGACCTGGTGACTTAATATTCCTTCTCCTTGTACTAAAGTGTTTTCCTGACCAGGGTGAATTATAAGAATAATGCTGAACAGTTACCAAAAATACATTCTTTTCCTTCAGGGCAGGTGGATTTTTTAAATCTAGCCTTTGCTATCTAATGCTTTCACCTGCCAGCAAACCCTAAGCCTTATTAGAGAAACAGAATAAGCACAGAAGCGTGCCAAGTATCTAAAAACTCACTCTAATCTCATCAGGAGTTTATATCTCCAGCTCAGGCTGAAACCTTACAGCTTCAGAGAGCAGAGCCAGTTCACTAAAGCATAAAGAATTGGGGCATTGAGAGACTGTGCCTGCTTAGAAAACTGTGTAATTTAATAAAGTGTTCATTGATGTCTACACAGTGGCTCCTCAAACTTGTGTTAGTGCCTGTGCCTGCAGCAGGGATAGTCACATTCCTGCTAATTAGATGATAGCAGAAGGATTACATTCTTTCTTAACAGTCAGGAAGAAATGGAAGCAACCTTTTCTCGTGAAAATGGACAGCTGAAATTAATGAGAGGCTCACATTTTAAGAAAGTTTGTTGACACATATGATTTTATCTCTCACATTTATTACAATAAAGGTATAAATACTAAAAAAACCCACTTTATTATTCAGAAATTTCACAAATGTTCTATTTTACATTAAAAAATTCTTGAATGACAAGACGGTATATTTGAAATACATTCTAAATTTTTTCCTATAAATATTTCTTAAAGTGCTTGGAGTTTCATCTTGTGTTCAATTAGTTTGTGGTTATAATATTAAGGCATCCTGCTATGGCTTTTTGTGGTGTTCTCAGTTTACACAGCAAAGCAAAAATCCTTTTATGAGTTGACTGCAGTTTTTTTGACCAGGATGATTGGATATGATGAAAAAAAAAAGTAGGGAATGTTAATATCATTTATTATACTGGTCTGCTGTGGTTGGATAAAATTATCATAATTTCTTCACCCTTAGTGAGTCAGAATTATAGACTGTCCTTTATAACTTGCCTGAAAGCTGTTATAAATGTCGAACCATGACAAGAAACCTCTTAAGAATATACCAGATACATACACAATGTACAGTAATCTGTAGCTTTTTGTGCTTTGCATTATACCAACTACAGTGCATTGCAACAGGATGTTTTCAATGTGCTTTCAACATCATGTTTTCAATTTAGAGAATACAATATTTGCCTCTGCAATGTGAAACTATCTGTTGTATGAGGCATGTGTGAAGACCTAATTAGAAGGTCACATCCTACATTTTCCAAATGGTTCTTGCTTTAAAACAGTACACAGCAGACTGCAACCATCATCTTTTCAGAATTAGTTTTACAGCAGAATTAACTGTAAAGACCTGCAATTGAAATAATAAAAATTAACTTTTTTTTTTTTTGCATATCTAAGTAATGAAAAGGATGTGTCTTGCCTAGCGTTGTGCATATCTGCTCTTAAGTAGCATATAGACATGATAAACTGCTGATGTCCATGGATCAATTAGAAACTTTGGAGGCAAGGAAATTTTCGCTTAAGAATGTTTCTGTGTACTGTGAAACTCCTCCTGTACTAATTACAGTGACACTCAAGAGTGCTCTTCATACCCAGAAAGTATTATCTACACATACCAACATTGCTGTATAAGAAAATAGAGGAAGACATTAATGAGAAAAATGAAATTATGCATGGTCTGACCCTGGGTTCCACATTTGGATCAAGAGTGTCCTGAATGCCTTCTGCATCTGTGGAGTTCTGTGCTTTATAAAATCTCACTTAATGTCTCAGCCTTTAATGTAAGAAAGGTTAGGCCAACACAACAGGTCCTATTGGACTAGCAAGCTTAGCTGGAAAAGCCAGTTAAACTTGTGGATTTCAGAATTATTCACTGGGCAAATCTGTTGACATTTAAGAATATGTTTGCATAGTACAATTTCTTTTGATCTATCTTTCCTGGTTGCTGGTTTTACAGAGATACATATGTTGGTTTACTGATTTTCTACATGCTCTAGTTTTTTGATGTTGACCATAGCATCCGAGAAAACAGTAATGATATAAAACTATTGCAGACATAGCCTCAAGACAGTCACTAAATTTGTGATGAAAGCCAAATAAAGACATGCCTGCTTTTCCTGTATATATCATCTATGTAGAACACTTCTTGACAAAACATATAGTTAAAAACTATATCAGGAAAAAAATCAACGTGCAGAAAAACACTTGTAATACCCACCTCAATAATGTGAAGAGGAACTCTTCTCAACAAGAACGCTCCTCTGGAAAACTACATAACTGAATTCTTTATTTATTTGTTTTGTTGGGTTTGGTTTTGTTTGGGTTTTCCCCCCATAATGTAACACATTTCACACACTGTGCTGTGCGCTTTCCTAAGAAATGCACGAGTGGAAATCAGCAACCACTTTCCACGGGAAACGAGCTTGCATGGCTAATTGGTCAAGGGCTACAATACGGGTGCCACAAGAGACACATTTTTTTTCAAAACAGTAATTTCATCTTTCTTTCCTGATTTTCAAGGAAAATCAACACAACATCTTTCAAAGATAAACCTGGAACAGAACTTCAAAACTCATCTGGAAGCCAAAAGCAATGTTCAGTTGTTTTTACTAAACATTATATTCTTTCTCTCTTCCCTTTTAACCTTTGTATGTCTGCAGGTTATAAACTAACTAAATCTCTCTCTTCTTTGAGAGCTAAATATCTCCTGTTAATCTCTAAAACACTCTCTTCATAACTGCCTGTTTCATTGGTGGCAACTATATATGCGTATGCACATTCTTTCTTCACAGTTAATGCAACTGATAACTATCTAATTAAAGTTAGAGAAACTTCTTCAACTTCTGTATAAAATCCTTTTTTCTTTCTATTTCTGATCCAAAAAAAGTTCTGTATGCCTGAAATAATGTTTTGCTTTGTGGTTTCCTTTTTTCCAAATACAGCCAGACAAGCTAGTAAAATATTCTGACTTTATTAAAAAAAGCTATACCTCATCTGTAACTTCTTGGATCATTATTGATACAGCAATACTATCAATCTTTATAGCATTCATTACTGCTTCATCTATAGTGCAGAGAAGGAACATACTCTTTTCTATTACTGTACAGAACACAATAATAAAATATTATTCTATTACTCTAGATCACCTGAGATTGCAGAGCAAGTATGTGACAAGCAAGAAGGCAAATTGCATCTTTTCAAATCTCAGGTTACAATACTGAGTGGTCTTTCATTTATCCTCTTCTGAGAGGCTTCTATTCTGTACACTGTTTCAAGCCTGTTTGATCAGGTCATTGACATATGAATAGTAATGGATTTACTATTAGTCAAGTTAAATCCTTTTGTTGCTCAGTAGGGAGGGTGTGTGGTAGAGAAGAAAACAATAGTAAGCTTCTACCTGTAAGATAAAGCTATGCTCTGAAGAGCTCTAAATACACTGAAGTTATGACAGCTACATAACTCAAATAATAGAGCATTGACATAATTGAGTGTGGACTGATGAGCAACTACAAAATGCAAAAACAAGAAGAATCTTCTTAGTCCATAGGAAGACTATTTGGTTTGCTGCCTCAAATTAAGAGGCCTCATGCTAAGTGTGAGCAACCCTTGTCTTCACAAGATGTAAAGGCAAATTCGGGACGTTTGTAATTATTGCATGAATAGTTCCATTCTGAGGGTCTAAGCATAGTCCACAGTGTCTGGAGAATCAATACTTAAGCAATGCACATATTGACAGAAAAGAACAAAGCAGAGGGTGAAAAGCAAAAAAAAAAAAAAAAGAACTGTAGAAAATCATCACAGTAAATCTCCTTTCCCAGGCCTAAACCTTGCTTAGCAGCAAGTAAGGAAGTAGCAACATCTATGGTGTAAAGCATGAAGATACTCCAGGGTAATGACATTTACAAGGAGATGGACCAAGTAGCAAGGAGAAAAGTCTTATTCATGGCAAAAATTAAAAAGAATTATTATCCCATAGTGGTTTGTGTGCATATTTATTTGTTTGTTGTTGTAAACAAAACGTTTACAAAACGTTGTAAAGCAAAGATCTAGCATAAGTGAAAGTGAACTGACACAGTGATTTGACTTAAGAAAGGCTGGAAAAATCCCATATAATTATAGATAAACTTGTTCTTGAAAGATCTTGAAAGGGGAAAAAAACAAGAGAATGCCTGGGAAATTACCCAGACCTTGGCATTCATCTGAGATATGTTTCTGTGGTCTGCAGAGACTGCCTGAAGGAGGAAAGATGACAGACAGACCCCTAAGAAAAGATCTGAGGTGTTGAATTTAAGTTTTGAATTTATTGACATGGCCAAGAATGCATTAAAAAGAAACAAACAACTCCCCCCGCCCAAAAAAAAACAAACAACCAAACAAAAAAAAGCAGTTCTGGTATTAAATTTTCCTTCCCCCAGTTTGTCTTAGATCATGGCATTAAGACATGGTAAGTTATTGTAAAATGCAAACTTTGAAAACTGTTAACACAAAAAAGCAGGATTTATTTAAAAGGTAGGATTTTTATCTTTTTATTTCCCCCACCCCAGCATGTTTTCTTTCCAAAATACAACTTCATTAATTCCAAAATCCTTCTCAAACTCAGTACAGATGACAGCTAATCAGTCAGAGATGTTAACTGAGGCCATTCCTCTACAGAAGACTGTTCTGGTGTCCAGGTCTTAGAATCTGTCTCCAGCTCTCTCACTTAAACTGTTCCACATTGTAGATTTTTTTCACAGCTGATGAAACACAGAAAAGGAGGTAAGAGGGAATGAAAGATGCCCAGTAACCACATCATTCAAGAAGGCCTCAGAAGAAGAAAATTCAAAGCCAGGTAGAATATTATATTATAGTTGTTGCTATATTCTGGCAATGTGGCATTCTGGCAATCTCTCTCCACTCTTGCCTTCTGCTTGCAACACCAATTAGTATCTCTAGGAACCACACAAAAAACTAGAACAAAATGAGCTTTCCTCAAGAATTTCCAAAGTGCTAACACATTTTGAAAACATGTTTTGAGACTTGCAAGACTTAATTTTTTATGTAACAAACAAAAAACGTCCAATTCGCCATGAATTTCAGGCTAATGTGACTGAATAAAAATTTTGTAAGATAAGTAAAAGGCATTTAGAAGACTGGAATAATTTATGCCTGGCAATTACCATCTAGTCTCTGGGTTTGGGGTTTTTTTTGTATTTCTTTTAGAACAAGGGACTGTTTCATTACAGTATGGACAGCTTATAATTTAACATAAGGGTTTTTTTCTAAACAACAGTCTTGTTTTCAAACTGAAAGGAACTAACAATGATAAATGATGTATTGATCTGTAAAGATCACAAATGTGTAACTATGAGGAGACAGCAAAAAATAATTCTCTAATTCCAATTCTTTGAGTCAACAGTGTACTCAAACTGTCTGCTCAGTTATAAACAGACTTCCAACACATCCTATCCTCATAAATGAAGAGATAGTGATGTATATACCACCCAGATCCCTCAGAAAGCTATCCTGAAAAAAGGTCGTCTTCTTACAGCAACAGGAATTTGGTACTTCTGCATATTTAAAGGCAAACCCTTTCAAATCTGCATATGTGAAACATATACATATCTATGCAGCATATAATTGACATATCTTACAGAGAGTCTCTTGACATTATAAACTAACAGTCTGGAAAAACGCAAAATACTTTTGTAAAACAATTAATACTTCAAAACTTTTATTTAGCTATGGAAAAAGCAAAGAAATCTCACACTTAATCATGCTAAAGGCATAACATACTAGAGTCCCTCAAGGTACTCTTTTGGGACAGCAAGAACCAGATGATTGGAGCATTTTTACAAGCAGATTTCTTCAAATGTCTTGCAGAGAGGAAAGCACTACAGTAGATCACAAAAGTATTGCAATTCTCAGGTTACAAAATCATTAGAGAAATATAAATCTTGTATCTTCTACTAACACTATTGTCTTAAAGCTGGCTAGGAAATAAGTCCATAAAGATACATCTACAAGAGTACCCATACTACAATATATTCAGACACTTACTGAAAAAAAAATAAAATTCTAGAAATGTCAATATTGGAAATGTTGACCATCCGTTATCAAAATCACTCCAGGGGAAGTAAATCGATTTTCATTCAAAGCATACCATAAGTTAACTAGTAGCTGAAGAATTAGTTTTAACCAATCTGCCCTGATATTTTTACAGGACAGTGTCCAGCTTCTCACTTCTGGAAGGTTTATCAGAGTGGATCTCTGTCTAACTGCTACAAGTATTATTTGTTGCACCTGCCAAGAAAAATGCATTGACCCAATGCTAATGTCAGCATGGAAAGAAGCAATGTTGAGCATTTAAAACTTCCTATTCTCATTTATAGCTTGCATTACAGTAAAGCAAGCAATTACAAGAAGGTTAGGACTTTAGACAAATATAGGAGGAAGGTTACTTAAGGTCTTACATCAATTTATTAAGGTCCAACAAATCAATGGCTCCAAATGGAAAGTAAAAGTGATTCTCAACAGGCTGTAAAAGTCACATAAATTAAATGGTAATACATCCCATTGAATGTTTTTATTCTTATGACTCATTGTGTTCACTTTTCCAATTTCCATCCAGTGTCACTCACCAGTTACTTGCTCTAGCCTACATTTTGAACATTGACTTTTATTGGCATGTTGACAGCTATCCTTTTTTTTTCCCAACATTTCTTTTTATCACTGGTGTTTCTTTTACTACTCTTCCGAACACTTGCTTGAGAAAGGCAGACTAGCATAAAAATGTAATGTCAATGACAGTGTTATCTTTATGTTACTACAAGAATGTCAAGGATTTGTTTTCAGTTTCAGCAACAGAAAGCCAACTACTTTGGTGACTGAAGTATACTTGCTGAAGATATTCACTGCTGCCACTCAGAGAAAAATGCTTTATATATTTAAAATGTATATTATGATATTGAAATAAACTATGGGTATTTTTTTCCTCAGTGATGATAAACACAGACCTATGTTATTAAATACATATATAAACACAGCAGCAAAACTTAAGAGGAAATGTCAAGCAATAATTTCCTCCCTCTTCTTTAAACACTATTTTAAAGCAAAAGGGATGCCTCATTTGTAATAACTATTATATAAGTGAAGATTTAAGAACTTTATGCTAGTAAAGAAATAAATATCAAAACCACAAACAGTATAAATAAAAAAGCCAGCTTTGAGAGAGACAGGTGTTTAAAAATGTCCATACATTGAATATGATAGAAAGTCACTCTCACTCTGTTGAAATTTTTGCACTTTTCTGGCAACTTGTGAGGTAAGACATCAAACACTACCTGACAGACAATGAGATCAGCAAGGAGTCATGTCACAGAGCAAGCATTTCAGCTGCCATTTTTGTCCTCAGCCCTGACAGGTGCTGCATGTGTGTCCCTTCTGCTCTGCACTTGGACAGCAGTCTCTTCAATGCTTCTGTGCCATGGTGTTTTTCCAAATACTGTACCATAACGTTTTCCAATTTAATTTCCCCTCCAAAAGCTTTATTTCTGCAAATTGCTGAGGTCTGCTACAAATGCTCATGCATGCCAAGGTATGCAACCTTTCTCCACAGTATCAAAACATCTGTAACAACATCTTCCACTTTTCATTAAAAATCTCATTTTATTCCTTATAGTATAGAACCTTATCATAAGGAAGAAAACTTCAGTTCTATAGAACAATATTCTGGAAATAAATCCATGACTGATAGTGACACCTGGACTGCTTTGCTGTCCTCACAGAGGGGACAATTTTGGCTGAGGTATTAAATAAAGATGAATTCTTTCTTATGGGATCTGGAGGGGAGTAAGGAGAGAAGAATAAGGTACTAACTTAGTAAAAAGGATTCTAAAGTAAGATGAAACATAGTTATGCTAATATAAACATGTTAGGTATAAATAGAAAATAAGAAATCAGTCTGAGAGCGAGGATAAAAAGAACAGGTGACAGTAAGTCAGAAAAGAAGAAAGTGGTACTACATTAGGCATCTATCAAACATCTTTGACATCTGTGCATTAATACAAAAGGCACAGTGAGCAAACCTAGAAAATCTTGCAGATTTTTTTGTTTTAAATTATGAAAATCATATGATAAGCATAATAGAGAGCTGGTGCAGTATCCCATAGGACTGGAAGATTATGATAATATTATGTGCAGGAAAGACAAGAAGAACAAAGGAGGAGGTAGTTTTTGAAATAAACCTTTTTTTTTCACAAACAAAAGCTTTTGTAGTGCAAAAGTAGTATAGGAAATGCAGTAAAGAATAGATTTTGGCCAAGCCACTGTCATTTTGTTCAAAACATAGGGAAGCAAACACCTCAAAATATTTAGCAGTGTATTGCTAAATATGAGCATAAAGGAATAGCAGACAAAGAAATTGGTAAAATAGACAAAGTCAAGGCACAGAAAGAAAAATCAGAGATATCTAGGATGACAGAATTCTGTAAGAGAATTAAAACCAAGAGCAAGATTGAAGATTTTCATTCAATACTCAGTGGAGGAATAATATTTTTCAGATAGAATGAAGCCAGAGGATGCAGTGAGTTCTTACAGCAGCATTGCTTCTAAAAGTAAATACAGGACAGGCAGCCAATACAATTAATATTGGCAACAAGATGTTATGATATCTGCATTAGACAGGAAGATTAATTAAAGAACTTAGATGTAAATGGCAACTCTTTGCAATCCTATCAGCTATGTAAAAATATGAGCTTACAACCCAGAACCATGAGACACTGGAGAAATCCATAACGGATTCCCAGATGGGAAATGATATGCACTCCCCTGAAGGGGATGGAACAACACTGGACAAGGTGTGCAGCTGTAAGGAAAGACAACTGTTATGTGGTTAACAAGTGACAAGACACTCAGAAAACCCAGCAACCCAGTAGCAGCACATGAATATGTTGATGAAATAAAATCACCACAACACAGGAATCAGAAATGCTCAAGGATCACATACTGTTCACTGCAATTTACAGGTTTTTAAAGCCCTGGGCCTAATGAATTTGCAACCAGTAGAGAACATGAATTGGCTGAAGCAGTTTCAGAATAATTAGTCATTCTCTGATTAAAAATATGTATTTTCCACTCTAATTCCTCTCTAAATTCTTCCTATGATTGAATAATTATCATGCCTTGTGGACAGAGAAAAATTACTAAATGTCAACCATCTTAATGTTTGTGAGGCAAACAGATCACTGAATACGATTTAACAGCATCATCTGGATTAAAAAAAAAAAAGAAACCAATATATAAGAATATATATTACTACCTATAAGAAAAATAAAGTGTATCTTTATATATACCTCTCAGGCAACAATGGGAAGGGCTTAGCTAAAATAAGAGATCCATTTTGAACACCACACCTTAAGAGAGGTGTGGAGAAGTAAAAGAGGAACTGTCATGACTATTCTGGCACAAGTGAACAAACTGGTGCCATTAGATTATTAAAAAAAAAAAACAAGGCATGTGAGAGGGGAGAATAAGTCGCAATTTAGAAATATGAAATACTTCAGTAAATGGGACGGGGGATAATCTGTTATCCATGTCTACTGAGCATGCACGAAGTAATGGCTGAGATGATTTGTAGCTGAGAGAAAAAAAAACCCACAAAACTCAGCTCAGTGAATTAATTTGTTTTTGGTAATTTTTATGATAATTAGATCTACAGACAGGACTAGCACACATTAACATAACACAATTCATCTCTTAAGACTGTCTTGGAGATTAAACTCCTTTTCCACCGCTATCCATTCTTAATCTTGTAAGTGCTATACCCAGAAGACCAACCCTGAACTTCATTTTATGTAAACTGAAAAAGAGTAATAAAAGGCTATTATGTAATGTATACTTTCAGATATCTTTCAGTTCTGCACAGTAACCAAACAAAGGGGAACCAAGTTTTTTGTGCCAATCTTAATCATTCAGACTCTATTTTGTGAAATCTAAAATAATAAAATGTTCCGTTAACCTAGATTCAACACAAGTAATATTTGCAGGCTGGCTTCCACAGCCCCCTAGGGATATAAACATAATTTGAAAAACTAAATGCCCACTCATATTTTGTTTAGTAGTAGCTCACTATCCATTTGCTTTTTTAGAGTTGTCACTTTAGACTACTGGATTTTCAGATGTACCTTATAACATCACTGAAAACAGGAAACAGCCCAAGGGCCTGAACACAAAATAGTTAATGCTTATATACCCGCTGTGTCTTCAAGGAAAGGAAGATGGAATGATTCCAAGTGTGCAGAAGAAATGCTGTCTGAAAGAGGAAAAATAGTATGAAAACTGTAAGCACACTGCTATTAAGGATGACCTATCTCCAATATAATGTTTGATTCTTTTAGATGTTTCAACTGTTTCAAATCACACTTAGCTCTAATGTGATATGTCATTTATTATCAAACACAAAATATTATGTTTCCAAAGAGACTGTGGTGGAAAGAAACAGAGGAAACAAATCAATATTGCTTAATTTACAGAAAGCTTCTTAAGAAGAGAAAAAATCAAACAAAATCAACATTTTATTAAATTACCAAACTACTTCCTCACCAGACTTGAAAGTTCAGAGATTTATTTTATTCTATATTCCATATTTTTTCAGTTAAGCATACAAATATGACACATAGCCAGTGGACAGGGATGAACCTGAGTTAGGGCAGGTTATTCCAAAACTCTGTGAGCTACGCCCCAGTCTTGTCTACTCTGTTTATAAATGCCTTATGTCTGTGACGGTCTCTAAAAGGCCACAAAATTTCCAATCGAATTCTATGCAAAGACTTCCAGAAGTACAAGAAAATTCAAGCAGCTAGACTAGACTAGATAGTCTAGTTTACACAGGCCTTTCTTAAAGCTGGAAGCCCCAGAACAATATAGACAGATGTATTTGCTTTTCACTCCTGCATAGTCTTAAACAGGTAAAGCTGCACATCTTCAGATTATGTGTGCCCTGGGCTACATGTTTCATTTTCCAGTAAACAGCTCAGATATCCTGGTTCTTCTCTCCCCCATAAACCCATTTTTTTTCAATCCTTCCAGGAGCAAGTATGGCACAAGACCACAAGGCAGATGGAAGGTTTTTGAAGAGGATAACCAAATCCTACCAGGGCGTTTACAAAGAGTGAGCCCCAAGATTATACGTAAAGCAACCCAATTGGTAGGACAAATTCCCAAAATGAAACTGAGATAGAATGCTGCTCTAAACACCTATACACTCATAATGGTATTCTATACCTTTTGATAATGCCAAATGATCAGGAAGACTTAAGTTCTATTTGGTATGCACTGGTAATAGAAGTGCTCCCTCTCTAGGTTGAATACTGATTCCTAGTTCAGTTTGAGCTCAAAACAAAAAAAAAAACCCAAAAGTTATGGTATTATGATTCACTTTATATTTCACTAAATAATCTTCATGTGCTGCCCAACCATCAGTATAACTCACATTTCAGAGGTAATAGGACCACAGACTAAGTAGAGTGGATATCTTTAGTTCCTTAATTATAATATATTATATAGACAAAAAGCAGCCTAAAGCTCTTCAGGGATTCTGGAGTCTTTGCTGTCCTGCAAACAATGAGGCAATGTACGAATAGATAAGAGGTCAGCGCCTATGCAAAAACACTGCTGCATCTCAATAAGCCCCACTGCTTCATATACATAGCTAATAAGTGATATATAATAAAAATTTTTTTTCTTTATCATTAATTAAATCTTCATAAATAATAACCTTTATATATTTCAAATTATCCAGGAACTATAGCTGTATACCACGAACATTGTTGATGGCATAGGATATTCTTAAATGTATCAGAGTACACCATAAAATCAATGTTTAAATATGGGTAAAACCTGAAGGAACACTAGCAAAAATATATTTGTAAGCATATGTAAAGTATCATAGAGTCTCCAGAATTATCTGGAGGTGTGTACTAATACCCAGAGTTAGTCTTTTCTTACAAATGCATGTGAAAGGACTTAATTGTTGATGTCTGAACAACTTTTTACTGTTTCGTCTTGCTACTGTGCCACATGGTCTCTTATATGGCTTCAGGGCATTGTTACTCAAATTATGCTGTTCAAATTTAACTAATTTTTGGGGATCCTGGTTATGTAGCCCAGGAAAAGTATACCATGAAAAAATAGGACAGTACTTAGTGACCCACTAGAAGAAATTTTGTATGCTGAGCCAGAATTTATACATTTTGGCATTTAAAAAAAAAATGTGTTTCAGCTACATAATAAACTTTCTTACAGAGGAGTACAGGCTCTTTTTGGTCTGTCACAGTAAGCCATTTATTAGGAAGAACCAGGATTTCAAAGCATTTCATTTTTAATCTGTTATATCGCATCATACAGACGAAAGCCAAGCATCCATGGTTGGCCAGAAATATGAAGTAAAAAGCAGTGAACATAAATGTAAAAGGACCATCACCATACCAGAACCCCCACAGGGCAGAAAGAAAGTAGATAATCAGGTTCTGAGTAATAGTTGGGCAACATTAGAATATAAGAAACGTTACAAAATCATTGCTTATAATTTCGGAAATTTTGTGAACAGAAAAACATAAAGGATGACAAAACAAACATTAAAATTTTAGGACTAAAATATGTGCATAAAAAAGCACATAAATGAAAGTTTATGATTTGATTTCCCTTATAATTTTATATTATAGTCTTATGTGAAAGATTTAATAAGTCTAAAATATTTGATTGTGAAACGTACAACACTGTAGTATTTAAGTGAGATAACTTGTTCTGTTTTATTAAATATATAATTCTATTTATTGCTTTAGATGTGAAAGTTTCTACTCAATGCACCCTAAAGCAAAAGTGCAGTTAAGCACTTCCTAGGTAATAAGAATGATCAGCTCAGCGTAGGCTCTCACTTTACACTTCTCTTCCAGGACAAGCTCTGATCAAGTGTATTCTCCATAAAATCCATTCATTTGTTTCAATGTCCATTTCATTACTGAAGCAGAATGTGCGTTGTGGTCCTTAAACCAATTCAACTACCTGACAAATACTTTCATTGGACACTGAAAGGTTATGCAAAAAGTCACTGCCTTCTCAGAATTACACGATATTAAAATTACCCCTTCATTAAAATCAAGGTGGAAACCAATTAAGTGTCTGAAAAAATTATACATCCCAAACACAGCACTACTAAGCATCAACTGAGACACATATATAAGGCTGATGGCTAACTAGAAGTTAGAAACAGTTAACATCTAAAACACAGAGCTGTTTTAGTCTTACTTTCTGCTAGAAAATTAGTCTCAAAACAAAGCTCAGCTTTGATTAAGGACTAAGTTGCCCAAAGTGCCTGAGTGTGTACATATCTGCACAGCATTAAAATAAAAATCAAATGTGCTAAAATTTGTATATCTGACCAAATCCTTTCAGTAGTAAGAGAAATTAAACACAAACTTAAATAATTTTCAAAATGCTTGGGTCTCACCTGCACATGAATTTATCAACATACATTGGCCCTCAAACTTCTGCAGTTTTCTTCATACAAGCTCCAGCTTTGCAATACATAGTAGGAGGTGACTTTAATCCTTCCTGGAGGCAAACTCTTTCCCTCTAATTACAAAGAGGGCATGAGAAATCCACTGACAATGAGGAGCTTCCATGGTGCTGTCCAGCCCTGGTTCTTCACATGTATGACTCTTCCGCCTGAACAAGTGCACAGTACTTCAAGCATGGCCTAATTGACAAGAGCACCTGACTGCTGCTGTTAACCAAAATGCCTTTCAGAGAAAGTACCAAAACACACAGAAAGAGGCCATGTAGATTAACTCTTATTTACTCTCCTTCAGGATTTTTTTTTTAAATGAATAGAAAAAAAAAGACTCTAATACCATCTTTTCAAAGTACAAAACTCTAGAGTCCTTGTGGATACCAGTGTGGACTAACAAAGAGAAAGCAGGAGAGCTGATCATTGTCACCTTTCCTTTCTCATGTAAATCAGTTGTCACAAACAGCAAGGAGCAAAAAAGAGCTGTAGCCTGGTCTAAGAGTGGAATATCTGGAGGTAATATTTTTTTTCCCTTTGACTGAGGAGAACTTGATTGAACCTAGTTGGAGAGACAGTTCTGGACACGTAAGGGTTTAGTTTCGCTGAAAATATTTCTGTCCTGCACAAGACATAATAAGACTATTAAAACTTCCTGTTAAAAGTGTTTAAAATTTGTTAGGACAGGACATTTTCCTCCTATCTTTAGGGAACTACAATTTTTTCGCCTTTTATTGGCTCAGTTGGTTAGAACATGGTGCTGCCAATGCCAAGGTTGTGTTTTAATCCCCATAGGGACCATTCACTTAAGACTTGGACTTGATGATCTTTGTGGGTCCCTTCCAACTCAGAGTATTCTATGAATTCCATTGACTCTTTACTTACTAAAAAGTGACAACTATCTCCATGACAGTGTTTCACAGTGCTTTACATGAGAGAAGATGGATATAAATCCATTGAAGGAAAACAGTTTTATTTCTGAATCATGTTGACTTCATTACATCAGTCCAATAAGAGATGATTTTATTTTTTGTTTTATTTCTCTATTAAAACATCAAATATTAAATTATTTCTACACTGTAAAATGTAAGGAAGGAAAAAAGGGCTTAATTTCTAGCCAATAAATACGTAGGCTTTTCTGTACATCTTCATGAGAAAACAATCAAGTTCACTTCGACAATGGAAAGATTTTAACATTTTAACCTAATACCAAAAAGTACATACCAAAAGTTCTCCTTTCAATTTAAATAGCCCTTCCCAGCTTGCCCTGAGTATTGCAATCTCCAAAGGACAGTCATAGTAGCAAACTCATTCAGACATTTCTGCAGATGTCTGAAAAGATGGTACACCTACATTTCATATGTAGGAACAGCACACCTGATTGTTCGGAACTGTGCCTTTGTGACTTTTATGTCTTGTTTAGAATTCTTCTAGGCATGCAGGCCCTGAAACATGTCACTTATATACAACTTCAGTTGTACAGCAGGATAGTTTGTTTTTTTTCTTTCACTGCCACAGCCTGGGTACATGTTGCTTAAACTAGATGGTTGTCACAGTAGATATAAATAATTTTGACAGCCAGGAGTACATACTAAATACACAAGTTCCACAGATCAGCAATCAGCTTTATCTGACAGACTAACCCCAGAAACAGTTTTAAAAAGCATTTTTTCCCTTTTGATCATCTAGACAAGTTGGGTGACAGACACTTTTCAGTCCCCCCTTTATATACAGGATCTAACAATTTCCATCATAAATAATGTATTTACTTACCTACCTAAAATTCTAACTAAATTATGCACACAGGGATTAAAAGAGAAAAATCTACTATTCAACAGGTGTAATTTGCAGAGAGGGCATTCATGGGATTTTACAAAGGAGATGAGGAGATTCTAGAAATTTCACTTTCAAAAGCATTCTGAAATGGTCCTATACGTATTTCCAGGTTTTCCTGAATATAATCACAAAACCATTAACTTCTGTTTTCTTTTCACCTCCAAATGCTCCACAAACAGAAACAACCTCTTTAATTGACCATGCTTCCTCTTCCTTCTCTAACTTCAATGAAGACATTGATAGGTTGAATTATTTCACCTTTCCAACACTTTCCTAACTATTCATATACTCTCTTTATCCCTTCAACTTATTTTACCTCCCTCTTATCCACATAACATTGTCTGCAGATTCTCTTAATCTCATGTTGAATTTATTTCTACTCAAATCCTTCGCCAAACTACTCTTTCTTCTATCTGAATATCATGCTTCTTTTACATATGGCCTTGTCCTTCATTTATTGAAGGACGGTGCAATGCATTTTCATGTGAATTAAGAGATGCAACCTTTACAACACTGTCTAAATTTCAAAGCTCTTCTGTTCAGGAAATTAGATGAATGCTTATTTGAAGTGCTTCAGGTATGCATATCAATCAATCCAAGAAACTCACTGTTTCTCTACAATGTTAACTGACTTATCAATTATGTTCCTAATTTTTTTGCACTGCATGAACACAACTATGTCTCACTAGAGACTTTCTAATTTATGACATGCTACATAATCTTTCTGTACATGTGCTTGATTTTTTGTCTGCCTCCTTCTGTGTTTCAGGAGAAGCATGCTGCCTGCCTTAGCTGAAGTTTTTATAAGTGAATACATTTTAAGAAACCCTTCAACAATATGCAAAAATCTCCAGAACATTCTACATTTCCCCTAAAATATTTTGTACTCAGTTTGCATTAAATGTAGCCATGTGAAAATTACACTGACATGCATACACATGTGTATTAATCCAGAACAAGTTGTTAAGAAGTTGTAATTTTGGTAAATGACTTTCTAAAAAACTTTTTAAGATTTCTTTTTTGAAGCCTTAAGCTTCACACCTTTCTATCCATGTTTCTGTCAAAACTATGGCACACATTTAGATTTGTCTTCCTTGTAAGAGAATTCACACCATGTCAATTCACTGGAATGAGCAACTCTTTCTTTTGTTAATTAATTTACTTTAATTTTGTAGGCAAGTGTAGTACAGGAAGCAGACATACAGAAGCATTTGAGTGTGTTAATTGTTAGAAGAACTTTACTGGGATGAGAAGGAAAAAAATCACATTACCAGATACAGGTACAAAACTGTTAAAATCCTATATCTTATTACATTAATGTTATGATTCTTCTCTCCATTCTTGCTGATAGGCAATGGAGTTTTATCTCTAGCTAACCCAGCTAACCTTAATCAGAGAACTCACACAATCTCTAATCATTCAAAAGGAATGTTTCGGTTATTGACTTATTCATCACAGTCATGAGCTTGCACAGCATAGAACTGTACCTTAGCTAGTGACTGCTTATTAAAAATCACATTCTAGTGGCTAACATTTTAATATATACCATATAGTTGATAGAAAATATATCTTTCCTTACTATACTTATAATATTTTTTATTTTCTGTAGAAATTTAGTAAGCAGTATTGGTCATGTGTACAGAAAATAATGGAATCTTCTGACATTACAAAAATATTCAACTGGAACACTAATTCTGTTTCAAAGGTGAGATATTAAACTGTTCTCATTTGTTACTAATTTTGATTGATTCTATTTCCTCCCTCAGTTGGGAGGGTATTATAATAATACAAAAAGTAATACTTTGCAGTTGATTTTCGATGACTACAGCATATTTTTGTATTATTTGAATCAGACTATAATAAACATCCTTAAAATAAACCCAGAAAAACCCACAACAAGCAAGCAAAAATACCCTTCCCTCCCCCCCAAAAAATACCCTTACTTTTGAAAGACAGAGAACCCCTGACTTAAGTAAAAGCAGGAGTGGCATCTTGACTTTTTTCTTCCCAGCTCTTTACAGGGAGTAGTATTTTTGCATCTAGAACCTTTACTCAGACTGAAAGTTAGAGCTAAGTAAGTAAACATGGACTATCACATAGAAAATACTTTCAGAAATTGAGCAAGAGTGTGATCTGTACTGATTGCAGATACCTACAAGCATTATCTTCAAAATAATAAGGTATTAAACTAGTATTCATTTAGTACAGAACCAAACCCACTAATTTTGCTGAATCCCAATGAAAATACCAGGAAAATATACAGCATCCTTGTGCTGTTATTGTGTTTTTGGTTTGTTGTTTGTTTTTTTTTTTTTTGGATGCATGCTTGTATGAATTTTCCCAAGCCAAAACTAGAAAATAAAATGAAAAACAAGAATGCTATCACAGATCCTGGCTTTCTGTTAAACATTACAGGATGCTGAAGTGGATATTGCCTTGAGCTAGGCAAGTATTAAAGTATTCTACAGAGACATAATACACTAATACAATAAAAATCCATTGACAATTGCCTTGAACCAGTTAAGTATTTAAGTATTCTACAGAGATCTAATGCAACAGACTAAAAATCTATTTCTATGTGGTAATAACAGTCACTTTTTGTGAGATTTTCCAAATCAATATTTATAGGCACTTGCAAAGATAAAAAAATAAAATACCAAAGAGAGTTTTGTTCTGTACATGAATTGGTTTGCTATTTTACTGTCACTATTAAAGTTCATACGTACATATCTACCACCAAAGCAAGGTATTTTGCTGGCAGGCATAGAAACTGAGCTAGAAAAGACTACATCCTTGTTTCATATAATTATCCTCTTGCCACGAGATGGCACCAAAAGATTAAAAATATCTGCATTCCTAAGGTTCCCACTGCAAAAATGAACAAACTTTTCAGGGAATTGCAAAAGAAATGTCTTCAATATTTGACTTTCCATTTCGTTTTCAAGTTATGAATACCATTCTGCTTACTGTGACAAAGAACTGAAATACAGAGACTTACCATAGAGTTAATGAATCTGGCAAAAAAAAATTGTTTTACTAAAGCTTATGTTTCGTGCAAGCATTGGACATTTAGAATTATATATTTCCTCTTTAGGACAGGAAAGTAAGAAAATATCCAGCATATTAATAAAAACTGAACTGACTCAAGAAAAAAAAAATCAAAAATTTACAGTCTTCCCTAAGGTAAGTTTATCAAATTCAACAACTTATGAATTAAGAATTATTCCTTTACTGAACTCAATTTCCCCTCCCAATTGCAAATTAAAAAACAAACAAACAAACAAAAAAAAACCCCACAACAACAATAACAAAAGACCCAAACAAACAAAAAAACCCAAACAAACAAAACCCAAAACCTGATCACAAATTTAGTGAGCTCTTAAAAAAGCTGTGTGGTATATAATGTTAAAAATACTGAAAAAACTGTATTTCTAGCTTATAGGATATCAGGTTGTCAAATGAATGCTTTTCTAACCCCACAGCAAAACCTCATACTTCACAAAGAGTAGCACTACATGACACAAACAGCTCAGAGTGAACTAGCTGAAACCAAACTGAAGCAAAACCCCTAAGTGCCATGTGGGAAAAAACAATTCAAACTGTGATCACTTCACCAAAAATTATTTCATGTAACACATTTCATGTACCTATTAAAAGATCCAGTGAAACAACTATCAAAAAATGGGTCATAATCTTCCACCAGAAAGAAACCAAGCATCTCAGAAAATAAAATTACTAATTATCAGTAATTTTATTTAAGTCACTGTAGGTTTTTCCTTTGAAGAAAAAAAAGACCCTTAAAAATGTTAAGATTATAAAAGACTTTTGTTTGTGTCAGTGTTGTCCTGATCTTCACTGCCAGTATTTTTGATTGTATGCAAACATATTAAGCTACCTTCAAACATTTATTCTGCATATTACTTCATTTTAGCATATATATTTTAAAGCACTGATGGATTACTCTTGAGAAGTCAGCATTTGATTAAACATTAGAATCATTGAGATGAATTCTGTTTACTTAGATAGAATTGAATTTAATTCTTCAGAGTATTCTTTTTTTTCTGTCATCATGCCATTATTACACAATTTTTCATGTTATTTTCCTGATGACTATTAGTTCAGCTTCAATCCACCATAATGATAAAAAAATAGCTTCTAAACTTGTCCATAAATCATTTTTTTTTGTGCCAAGGCATCATGATTTTTCTTGTGGTGGTCTTTCTTTTTAATTGAAAAGAAGGATTTTAATATACTAGAGGTAGAAATGGACTCCAACAAGCATAGCCAGGGGAACAAGGAACCAGTCAAGGCACTAAAATCTAAAATGTCCCAACAGTCATAGATACCTCTAAGGCAAGACTGTTTGGGTGTTTTCCCAGAGAATGAGCTGGAACCATCTAACTGGAAGCTCTGAGTCTGATCCTCCTAGGCTGCTTTTATCCTATTGGACCTGACTTTCACAGCCTGTTAAGTGGCCAAACAACCTCAGACTCTACATACATAAACACTTTGGATCTTGATGGCTGCAGCCATGGAGAAGGGAAAGGGTGAGTATTTTCTCTCCTGAATGTATGTAATCCAAAATTTAACAATATGTTAATGTGTTAACATATGGGGTTTGGTCCTGTAATTTAGAAGACTGAAACACTTAGAGCTTTACCATTTCTTTTTTTTTAAATCCAGCTTAGTGGTTGTTGTTAGAGGTGAAAACTTAAAAGCTCACTTGCAGATGGCTGTTTGTAAGTTCTATGCTAAAACACAACATAAAAAATATCATTTAAACTCCTGAATGTGGTGAAATGTAATTATACTGTTACTTAAAAAAAAACCCCAAAACAAACAAACAAACAAAAGCCAAAAAACCCCAAACTTCTCATTTCAGAACTTAAATAATTGATTTCTCCTTCCTTGTCACAAAATTTTAGGTATCCAGTCATGAATACCTCAAGCCTAGTGACCTCTCTTAGTCACACTGTAGATTCCTAAATTCTCTTGAAGATTTATGCCCATCAAAATTTTAATTGGATTATTACTATAACACACTATGTCTTACTCCTTCTTTCTTTTCTAATTCTCATTATTCTGACCTCAAATAAAAAGCTAGAGGAAACCAAGACACGATTAGGATATATTCACAAATAGCACAAATATTTCAGAGTAGTTCAGATGCCCTATTAACCAAGAATAGAAAGAAGAAATGTATGATTTCATCTTAACTTTCTATCCTGTACATATATTCCACACACATACTTAAATTTTAGAGAAGAGATCAACTTCTTCTGATCATCAGAATGATTAAAGACTGTCTAAATGATAGAAACAAAGTAATACATTTCCAGCTTAAGAAAGATTTTCTCAAATTAATTAGTCAAAACAGACTACTACTTTATTTGAAAGCACTTCAGAAGGGAAATCTGAAGGAATTGTATAAGCAAGGAAAAAAGTATACATTTTATAAAAGAGGAAATTATTACAGAGGAAAATCCATCTCTATCTGTACACAAGCAATGCAGTTTTAACCACCAGAAAAAAAAAAAAAAGTAGATGCAGTCACACATAGCACAATTGCTTTAACTTCTTAATCAGAAACTTAATAAAATGCCCCCAAGTTACAGAGAGAAGCAAATGTACCTAATATGCCTGGGGCTCTGTTCACCCATTTTAATCAAGATGTCAGCTTCAGTGATACCTTTACCATGAGCGCCATACTCTTACTCAAAGGAAAGGGCACATCTTGGCACATTAATGACAGAAAAAACTTGATCCAACAAAGTGTGGGGGGGAAAATCACGCTTCTCAAAATGGTTCTCAGGATTGTGTTCTACATCCTACTTTTTTATAGACACTACAGATTTCTGCCAAAAGCCTCTGGAAAGTATCCCAAAGGAAAACAGTATTAGGAGACAAAAATGTCATTTAAAATTTGGCCATGGGAAGTGGGGAGCAGTAGCATATTTAGAGAACTTGGATGTAATATGCTTAAGCTAATCTTATAAGCAAGGAAATTTTTTCATTTGGCTACAAAATAATTAGGTGTACCCCAGTAACTCATTCAGTAATTGAGGTCTACGCTATTACTTACCATTTAATACAAGACTGTTTTGATTATACACTGCTTTAATTTTTGGGTTTTTTAGCAGAAAGTCATGATGGCAGGCTAGTAGCCCTATATAGCTTACGTCACAGGATCAAAATTATAATGCAAGAAAAAATAATATAGCAGGCAACAGTATTGATGTGCAAATATCCTCTCCCTAATCAATGAAATTACAAAAAAATGGAAGATATCTATACTCATAATAAAAATATGAGGTAAACTTTTTGTGAAACATTATTTGCAAAATTTGCTATTAAAATTTATTCTTACAAGGGGGAAGGAAACAAGAACTAAAGTAGTCATTCTCTTGCTTCAGTTCATCATTTTTGGGGATTTTTTTATTTTACACATATTCTGCCTTTTTTTTTCCTCTTCTTTATATTCTTTTTATTTTTCTTGGGTTTTCTTCTGCAATAATTTCTAAAAACCGAAAATCCAGATCTTCTTCTAAGTCACTTCAACATTAAAAAAAAAACAAACCACCCAAAATTATTAATCTAATTAGCACTTGTAAACTTCTAGTAAATGTTATTATAATTTTCATGATGTAGATGATCAATGATATTTTATGAGAGTCATAGGAAGGGTTGAATTGGAAGGGACCTGACAGACCTCTAGTTTCAATCCCCTTCTGCCACAAGCAACAATGTCACCCACTGGACCAGGTTTCTCAGATCTCCATTCAGCCTGGCCTTGAACACTTGAACAGGGACAGGGCACCCATAACTTCTCTTGGCACCTTGTTCCAGTGCCAGTGACTCACAACCCTGTGAGTAAATAATTTCTTCCTAACATCAAATCTAAATGTCTACTTAGTGTAACTAATTTCCTGGTAACACACAGATAAAATCAATGTCCATTTATGTTTCCTAATTACACTCACCATGGAAAAGGCATCAGGGCATTATTTGCAAGAGAAAGAAATTTTACATTTATGGGATAATTTTTCTTGCAATTCTTAGAAGCAGAATAACCTTGACCATCCTCCCTCTAGCCTGAATATTACCTCCAAATAATTACACATAATTTTGGGTTCCTATATTTTTTCTCACCCTCATTTAAAAACTAGAAGATTTTCTCCATGTATTTTGCCTTATGTGTAAGATATGAAACATGTTCAAAGCTCTCTTTGGTTCCAGTGGAAGTAAGAATTGGCTGTGATACTTAGAGGAACCAACAACAGGATGCACAGCATCTAAATTTCCTAATCACAGGTGTACCTGTTTTATTTATGCTTACTATTAGGATAGCATATAAATAATATTTGCATTCATTAAACACGTGTAAGTATCATTTGAACTACTGAAGTGTGGTAGATACATGCACAGAATAACACTTCCGTTATGTATATATATTCATTTTATATTAGTTTAGACAAGAAAAATTGACAGTCCTCTTGGACATTTCATTTTGAGCATGGCTTTTAGTGCTGCAAATTACATTGGCACCCATTCTTTGTGTCCCAAAAAACTGGATATTATAGCATTGTAGAGTTCATGAGGATTGCACTCATCTTTGAGGATCATGATCTGATCTGGCTAAGTATGTCATGTTCTTTATGTTGTAAAGCAAAACACTGCAATAGGATGCTTCAATAAATCCAATCTGTAATGTTGTAGGTGATGGAATATTAAGAAAAAATCATAAAACATGTATGTACATACATACATATATGTCATATCTATATATAGAGTTCTTCATGAGAAAATATTTAGAAAAGGTTTTAATTTTTTTTTTAAAACACAGATGAACACAGTTGTAGCTTTTGAGCAACAGAACTCTAGAAACATCCATTTTCAATGAATTTTTTGAATCATTACTTTTACATGAACACACAGATGCCCTATTCTTTGCATGATTCCCTTCCATTGGAATATGATTCAGCATTTACTTTGAGCAACAATTAAGAGATGCCATACTGAAGTTACAAATAAAATCATTGTGTGAAGAATGATGTACATATGGGAATAATAGTAGAAAGGACACCTGCCATGTTGCTTTTCATTGTATCCAGTTAACTTCCTAAATCTTTGTATTCCCCTGATGCAGCCTGTTGGTACAAACATTAGCAGACTTGAGTTTACATCCCAGAGCAGATGCCCTGTGACAGTACAAGCTGGGGACGATCTCTGAGATGCTTGCTAGAGCTTTATGCCTCCTGCTGGACACAATTCTTTAGGAAAAAAAATGTGATAAACATTATCTATTTCATATAAGTTAATAAAAGCAAGAAACAGAAGTGGGAGCTTACAGAAAAAGCAAAGTAATAAAATGCTGAGATAAATTAAAAAAGAAACCTTACAGTATTCTGCTTGCTAGAATGCAATCCTTGTACAAGCTAAAGGTTGTCCCTGTTTTACCTCTGTTGTACACACACACGCACACACACACATTTGAGGTAATTGTTTCTGGCATTTAATAATCAGGAAGACTGCATGTATAAAGAATGTGTATAAAGCTTCAGCTGGCAGATTTTTGGCAGAACCTCCACATATTAAAAAACAGACTGATAAGCCAGCAGAGAGAACATACAAGTTCAATAGCCTTTGGTTGGGTGGTGTTCTGGCTTCACACCAGATGAAAACAGAGCAAATATGTGCTCAGGTCAATTGATTTCTTTTTTCCTGTGTGCAGTTATGCAGCCTGATAACTATAACATACTTAGCTCTCCAGTGATGATGATTTTTCCTCTACTGTAGAGGTGCTAACCCACAGAAACAGATATGTTAGGAAATTCACCATGCCAAAGATTCAAAGCTGAAGAGCTGTAAATCCAGGGAGCAAAAAGCAAGCAACTTTTAAAGCAGGAGTTCCTCTTTGCCTGAAGAGGGATTTGATGAGCATTCCATTCTTCTCTTTTTTTTTGGCTTTCAAGTTCTTCTAGAAGTTGGACAATAGAGGAAGTATGCTACGGTTTCTTTTGGGTTTTTTTCAAAAAGCAAGTGTTCACACTAATAGATTTGAAGGTGCAGGATGTGCAGTGTGTGTGTTGCTTACTCAATCAATGTTTTGATGAATTGTACCTTTAGTTTCTATGATCTTTATTGATAGTTCCATACTACTCAGAGCAATTGATAGTGTGCTATGGTGTGGCATCCTTATGTGCAATTAAGTCATCCTTTATAATGTTCTATTCAGGTATATTTTAAATTGCTCATAGGAAAACAGTTTTTAACTTTTTTTTTTAAATTTCAATTTTCCTACTTTACAATAAATTGTAACACACTACATTAAGTAGTGTGTTATTAAAAAGCTAATAGCAAAATGCTTCTTAAACCCTTATTTTCTGCCAAATATTCAGTATTTCATTTCTGTCTGCCACATAAGAAGCACTAAAAATTAACTATACAGCAGATTTTTTTCAAATCTATGATGGACATATTGTGAAATCCAGTTAAAGCACCTTGGTCTTTACAAACTTGAATTCAAGTGATAATAATGACTCAATGAAAATAAAATTATCATAACCTCATATTCACCCCATTACTACTACTCAACAGTATTTCAATCTTCATTTGACCCCTTGTACTAGTGCTGCAACCTAGTGGTGTGATAGGGTACAACATTATACTACTTTGACCTGCAATCTGCCTGTGAAGATGGTTAACAGACCTAGAAACTAAGTCACCTGCACATAATTATCCAGATGCGACAGGCTCTATTTCACTCAATTGTTTCCTTGGGAAATCATGTTGAGATCAGATTATGCTCTCAGAATCAGAGGCAGATATTATTTTCAAATTAACAAGTTCTGACTTTTACATTTAATTTTTTAACAAGGAAAAAACTCTTACATTACTTGTCTGAAACCTGTATACTGCTTTGCATCTGTAGAGCTGTATTTTATGAATATCTCTCTAAATTTAATTAATGATGTGTTTGTTTGCTTTCACATGTAACATTTTTGTGCATTTTTCAACTACAGCTAGGCACAGAAAAGAACAGTAGCCACAGTGTCTACTGTGAGCACATTTCAGTATTTCATCAGTTTCTTCACAGATCCTTTGTCTATTGGGAACATGCAAGTAGGAAGTTTTAGTCTATCTATGCTCATTTACTCTAATGCAAAACCAAAAAAACCTGTTTACACATATATAAGGTTTTACATACAGACTCTTTAAGATGTATTTTTTTATTTTCTTTATGATGAACTGCTACAAAGTATTATAAATACAAATGATTGGCAAGGCAAGCTGCCAAGACATATTTTCCAATGCTATCCAAACTAACAAAAAATCAAATAATCAGGAGCAGTTGCAAGCTTAAATATATGCATTATAGTCAACACTCTTGAGACATTTCAAAGTTCCTATTTAATTGTAGAAAATTGTCTTGACACCACACATAAAAAAACACAGATATAAGTCTAAACTAAAATTAACTAAAACTGCTAAAGAAATGACCTCACCTCTTCATTCAAACTTTTATATAACACAGTATATAAAAATATGAGAAGACTCCTTCAGGAGTCCATTAGATTAATAGTTTATAATCTGAGAAGTAGTCCTCACTTGACATAAACCCCTAATGACTCTAAAAAGCTGTTTTTCAACTCTTGTGGAAGATAGCTTGTTTTCCTTCTTGCTTTTCTTGGTTTCCTAACTTCCTTCTTTCTTTTCCTCCTCCCAAACAGCACAGACTATTATTAAATTAAAAAAGTAAACAACATAAAAGTTTGAATACTGAAAAAGCTCAATAAATTCTTGTACCAGAAGCATAATATCCCCAGTAAATGGCATATTTTAAAAGAATTTAGCGATTCAGAAGTGTTTCAGTATCCCACTCTCTGCTTTTCCCCTCCAGTAACACCACAATGTAAATTTCAAGCCTACTAGCTTTAAAAAAAAAGAAAAAAAAGGACACAATTTATTACAAACCTTCTTCCCACTGTGCATATACTCACACAGTCATATATGCATATACACAAACATGCACAACAAGTTGTATAATTCAAAAAATACCTTAAAAGCAATAGGAATGCAGTTGGGATCATAAAGGGGCTTTTACTGAAATGAAAGATGAAGCTTATAGGCAACAGCTCCATTTGTGTGGAAGCAACAGAGATGATAGGTCAGATTTAAAATGCTGGTTGCTACTTGTCACTGACTGCACGTGCAGATGCATCCTCCTAAGCTGAAGGACTGTTAGATTTTTACAGCTGCAAGTAGTCTAATGTACAGTATTAGCCTATTGAAAATTCCTAACGCAGCTGACAATGCCATCAATAGTTAGTAGTTGAGAGCATGGATTTAGACTTGCATTGTGCTGCATTAATTTAACACCACATCAAATATGGATTTTATTGCAGCAGTGACAATAAATGCTCACACAGGTGTGGATCAAATTTTTCCTCCCTCCACCTCTTCCTTTCTCCCCCCTCCTTTTTCCTTCTCCCTCCTCTCCCCCTTTACTGAAATGTCAAACCAGGCAATATTTTCCCCATTTGTCTGCATATAGCTCTGTACAGATATTTGAAATATTGCCTGTATTCACTCTGCTATCTATCCCTCTCCACAGGGATTTCCTTCATAAGAAGCATTTGCTGTGAGTGTGGATAATTCTGAAATTCAAGTCAGGGCAGAACGAATAACAGGGAAGGCTGCAACACACTTGCACAGGTATACAGAAAGTGCAGGCATATATATGTGCATATTTTATGCTGTGTTCATAACTATTACACTATGAAACACTGATTTTTTCAATTCAATTACTATTGTTTCCCCCACAGTGAATTGGCAAGAACTGAATACAGATGGAAACTGCTACTTAAAAGAGAGTCTGCTTACTAGGAGAAAAAAAAAAATACAAAATGCTTAGTGTTTCAATCTTGAACACATATGATACTGGTTTAATTTTAAGAGAGAATGCACAGCAGTTATTTCCTATTCCTTGTCTCATTACTCCTGACACACATTTATAAAATGTAAAAAGTTGTATATAGTAGAACAAATATATGAAATGCATTAAACGCCATGCTGTACTATAATAATTATAAAAATATCAACAGAAAGAAAATAAGAAAGGTTCCTACCTTTTATTCTGCTTCTGAGAAAGTGGTGTCCACCCCAACCAAATGAAAAATTAGCTATTAGAGTCCTTTTTTGGGTGGGGGGGTCTGTTTTCTTCTGTTATTTTTTAAGACTGATCTTACTTGGATCTAACTCAGGCTTTTTCTCCCAGCATCACTTAACTCTGGACAGTCGGGAACCAAAGCTAAGGGGCAGCTTTCCCTCCGACTGGCTTTCGTTCAGAGCTCCTGATTAGGGAAAGGAAAAAGGGGAAAAAAAAAAAGACACAGCAGCACACACACGCGCGCAGGGTGCACAGATACACACACACACACACACGCACACACACACACGCACACACACTCGCTCTTCCTCCGAGGAGGGGAGCGGGAGAGAGAGGCGCTGCTGACAGAGCCGCAGCACTTACCCTGGGAAGGTTGGAGATCGGGGAAGTGCAGGGTTTTCCGAGCACACAGTGATTTGCAAGTGAATGCGGTGGGAGGGTACAGCAAACGGAAAGCTTTTTTTGTTAAAGCCTGTCGCCCTCCCTTCGCTGCCAGAATGGTTCTCTGGTTTTGAAGTCTAAACCTCAGCTGCTGAGCTTGTCGTAATAGTGAATACTGAAAACACCTCCACTTTTTGTGGTGTGTATTTCTTGATTAAATATAACCACTTCACTGTAACGCCAGTGATCTTACAGCAATGTTTATTATATATATATATTCTAAAAAATAAGATGCTGCTAAATTAAAACCTTGGAGGGCTCAGATGAAGCCAGAGAGCAATTTACTTTAAGGAACTGCTTTTCCTATTAGAATTTGTGATTCTGAGATCTTTCCTCGTACTTCACTATTTTGCATTATGTTTAATAAAAAACAAGACGTTCATATAAAATTATGTATTTTTACATTTGAAGAGGTTATAAGAATTTGCCAGCAGTATTAATTCCCCATTAATAATTTTCCCCTTTTGATACTTGCGATTCCTGTTTTTATCCCAATCCCTGTATTTGGACTTCACATTTCACAATGTGTTTCTTTTCATCGAGTTAATCTGTGTTGGTTTCATGTTTCTAATACAGCAAATTGGACTTAGCACAATCCTCCTTGGATCATTTCAAGTTCAATCCTTTCATTGTGATACTGTAGAGGGTTATGTGTACATTAGTTAGAACAGATTTAACAAATAGTCACATAAGATTAAGCCAATGGATGTCAGTGTTGCTCTATCTAAGAAGTGTCATAAGGGACTTTCTCTGGTTGTAGAAAAGTCTTCAAAAAAACCCCAAACCTACCAAATTCCCTTAAAATAGGAGCTGAAAAATGTTTTATTTGGGAGTGAGGAAAAAAGGAACAATGAAAAGTATTTCATTATTAGACAATCTAATACAGAAATAGATCACTGGCCGTTGTTAGGCTTCTCAGTATTACCAATTCTGCTTGTTCTCAGCTGCTGTCAGTAGAAAAGACAACAAAAGAAGACAAGATCCTTATCATGACTAGTGTACCTTCGTAATGTAACCACCTGCTGTTTCTTTCCCTTATTTGTAATCATCAGGAGGAACAGAAGTGACCCATCACGTAAGCACGACCTTTTGGCAGATGATCAAGTCAGCATTTAAGTAACATGCAATACTAGTCCATGAAGATATCATCTGGAGACAGAAACATGTAGAGCAGCAAAATGCCAAGGGGTAGAGCAGAGGGAATATCGTTTTACTGCCATATATGAAATTATTTGTTTTTGAAAAATTTATCTACTGTGACAGATTTTTAATCTTTCAAGGAAAGCAATGAAATTCATTGGCTTTCGCTGTACTTAGGCACATAAATGCATAGTGCCATGTATAAAACTTCTGTTAAAAAATAATTCTTTCCTTCTCCCTTTCTCATTGTTGTACCAATATAAAAATCAGAACTGCCATGTGTCCTTCTGGTCCTGGTTTCCAAAGACTTTCATTCTCAGTCCTTTCACAGGAAGGGAGAAGGCTGCAGAATCTAACTCAAGCTTCTTAGTCACTGCCACCATTTGACATTACGCAACGTTCACAGTTCCCAGTAATCCAGTTGGAATAGAAAATATTGAGACATCTGTGCTGTCTTCCAAGTTTACCTGTTTATTTGTGCAAAACCAGAAACATAAGATTTTTCTTTTTTTTTTTATTTTGGACAAATCCTCTCACACTGATCTGAAAGTAAAATTGAGGAAGCTTTCTTTTCTGACTATACTAAGTGTGCTACTGTTTCCCAAAATATTAGATCTAGGCTTTGATCCCATAGTAGAAAGCTGAGGATTGTCTTAGAATAAAAGTTTCACTTTCAATTTGGTAACGCCACCAAATTAAATTATAAAGAAGGGAGACAAAAATATGTGGAAAGGTGTGGGAATGTGAAACATTTGGGAAATAGCTTTTTAAAGCTGGACTACCTTTTGAATGATGAACAGAATATTAAGTGTTTAATATTAAGTTAAAAACTTCAGTTCCTTTTAACATTTTCTCTTCTGTTAAGTTGCAACCATAAAGTGGGTAATAAATGACAATTTATGTATATACACAAAAGTCTATTCCACACACACACACATATACAGAAAACTATGCCGCATTCTGAAGTCAAAGAAAATAAATGATCTAGTGTAAATACTCAGGAACAAGAAGGTCAGTGTGTGCTTGTTCCCTTTTCTGCAAAATATTTTGATATCTTTCTTCTAAAGTTTTATTCAGCTGGAATGAACCTATCTTATCCTAGAGATATATTAATTTATTCAGGCATAGTTACTGCAAGTCACACTTGTACCCTTAAACTGGACTGACTTTGGGAGTTAAGATTTAACTCTAGAAAAGCCAAACTCCTGTTTCTGTTGGTATGGTCAACTGCTTAAAATCCAATGTCTGTGTATACTGATAGCATATGGACATCTAAAGCAAAAGAATTATTCAACCATATACTTATTCATATACATGTCAGTAACTTTAAAACAAGGTGGCATTATAACTTATTTTTAACACTGCCTAATACTTCCCATTATAAGAGTCCTTTTAGAGTTGCTTATAAATTTACCAAAAAAATTATTTAGGATTAAATTTTCTACCCTGATGGTCTGCCTTGGGCAGAAATAAATTAAAAACATTTCAGCCAAAATGATACTGAAATTTCAGAGAATCAGGAAAAATTATAGAGCCGAAATTTTCTCACAGGAATAAAACAACCTTCATGCTTTGAAGGCAGAATGCGAAACTCCACAGGGTACAGCTGGCCTTTGAGTCAGAGAAGCTTACCAATGGGGACAGATTAGGTCAAGGAGCATTAAAGTAAAGAAACAGTAGTAGGAGCAGAAGGAGTGGAGGCTGGAGGATGCATTCTTCCTGGCCAGCAAAGGGGGAAAAACCCACAACACATTTCTGATAAAGAAGCAAGAAGGAAGAAACAGTGGCAGAATAGGGGGAAAGAGATAAACTCATGGAGACTGAACAAGGAAAGCTGGAGGGAAAGGGTAGGGGGGAAGGGCAGCAAAAGAAGCACACAACATAAAAAGTCAGAAAGAGAGATAAAGACTTTGCCATGGACTGTAGTGTTGCATTTCTCCATGTCTCTCTTCAAAGGAGGCAGTTTTAGCCTCTGAAATCATATATCTAGTATGATACCTACTCAGACTACAGTGGAGATGCTTTCCTTGCTTTTCATTTCTGGTTACAATCTTGGCAGGGATCCCATAAGCTAACAGTTGCATTTTAGGAAGATAGAAAGTTATAAGAAGGATAAGAAAGAAAATACCTAGAATAAAACCCAGCATTTTCCTCAGCATTGCTTTTTGCAAATGTCTGTCAAACCTCCTGAAATTCTCTACACTTAGTGTTGGCTCACATGGAGTACTAGAGCAGATTGATTGCCTCATGAGCTCATGGAATAGTGATCAGTATAGTTCTTGTAAAGACTCTAAACCTAGCAATGAGCTATATGTAACCTGATGATCCTATTTCTCCTTGGGTTTATTCCATGTTTGATATATTTTTAACTTCTAAAACAAGGGCCAGAATTGTTGGTTGTATATAATGAAAACTAAAAAAAAGAAAATAAATAAAGTACAGTGCATATATGAAAAGAAGTCAATTTATTACTCACGTCTTCTAATTATTTTCCGTCTGCCTTCACAAACTCCCAGAAGTACCCTTCCTTAATGTACAAGGTGAACTGGTCTATGGGTAAGTCACAGCATGGAAAAAAGTGTCTAGAAAATATTGTCTCTTGTAACGTGGAAGTCAGAAAAATTACAGTGAATGAAGCTGAATGGAGGGGAAAATAGAACTTTTCACAATGAAAACCTTCTTTGAACGAGACCATATCTAATCCTATGCCACTTACACCTCTTTGATGCTGAGCATGTTACTTGAACCAGATATCTTTCCTGGCTTTCCTTTAAGGCCTATTATCTCCAAGTTTCTGATTGCAGTGCTGGGTCTGATATAAAGAAGCGCTGAGCACTCAGTTTGGTGTGTTATAGTAACAGCAAAAATTGTAAAAATGAAGACTGATTCTCTCTGTCTTATCTCAAGTTGTTCAGTACTCCTGGCCATGGTGTCTCTCTATGACTCAGATTCTATTTTTTTTGACAACATTAGGCATCATGGCCCCATGTCAATTAATGTCATCAAAGCAGAATTTTTATTAAAGAAAATATATACCTTTAACAGAGTAATATAACGAAATATCATTACTAACACGTTAGTTGCAGGATAAGCAAATAATTTTAACATTTCCCTAAGTTCTGCAAATTTGAATCTGCAGTCTTAGTAGTGTTCTTTTACAATGACTGCAAGGACATCAGTATATGAAATGTTTGCTATTTTTTCTTGAAATGACCATGAATTTACTAGGTACTTAGATATGAAGTCTCCTTGAAGGCTGCTTGCTAGTGGTATATCCTTGGGGCAAATAGCAAGTACAATGATTTTGAACATGTTCATTAATGCTCTGGATGATGAGGCAGAGCGTACCCTCAGCCACTTTGCTGCTGACACCAAATTGGGAGGAGTGGCTGATGGGTCATGCTGCCACCCAGATGAGCATCAACAGGCTGCAGAAATGGCTGACAGGAACCTCATGAAGTTCAACAAGGTGAAATGCAAAGTCCTGTATCTGGGGAGGAACATCCCCAGGCACCAGTATATGCTGGGGGCTGACCAACTGGAAAGCAGCTTGGCAGAAAAGGGCCTGGTGGTTCTGCTGGACACCAGGCTGAACATGAGCCAGCAAAGCAGACTAACAAGCTTTAGACAAAATACTGCCAGCAGATTGAGGAAGGGGATCCTTCCACTCTGCTCAACACTGATAAGGCCACACTTCAAGTCTTTTGTCCAGTTCTCCGATACAAAAGAGACAGGAATATACTGGAGAGAGTCCAGCAAATAATGATTAAGGGAATGGAGCACCTCACATATGAGGAAAGGCTGAGAGAACTGCAATTCTTTGCCCTAGAGGAGAGAAGGCGCAGGGGGATCTTGTCAATGCACACAAATACCTGAAGGGAGGGTGCAAAGAGGACAGAGCCAGACTCTTCTAGATTTCCCAGTGACAAACCCAGAGGCAAATGGTACAAAACAAAATGCAAGAGGTTTCTCTGAACATCAAGAAACACTTTTGTCTTGTGAGGGTGACTGAGCACTGACACAGGTTGTGCAGCTGGTTGTGGACTCTCCAACCTTGGAGATATTAAAAAACTGTCTAGAAATAGTCTTTCTTGAGCAGGGCTTGGTTGTACAATATGACATCCAGAGGTCTCTTACAACCACAACTTTTCAGAGATTCTGTGAGAATACACAGACAGAAATATGAGAAAAGAATAACAATAAATAGTAGAGACGGGTGGTGGTAATAAAGGAGCAGAGGCTCCCATGTCAAGCAGTCTAAATACTGTGGAGGAACATGGAGATAATGCTAGGAACAAAAGACTGCTCATAAAAGAAGGAGGAACAGAATATTTCACAGTATGTGCATCAGGGGAAAAAGTATCCAACAGAGTAGTACCCAGTCCAAAATGTTACTCATCTAAAAGTAACATTACCTCTCCATTCCATTCAATGGTGTTTGCACCAGCTCCTGCTCTGACAGTACCACCATTTCCTTTAATTCTCCATGCAGTCTCAGCAATGCCTTGCAAAGGCCTGACTTCTGTTATAAATCTCCTTTGATCTATTGTGATAGGAAAAAACCCAATAAAGTTGTTTGACTTCTTTGAGTTTCTGGTATCTCATTTTAACCAAAGCGCATGTAATTTTTTGCTGCTATTGAAAGCCATAAGTAGCTGCCTCCAAATAATCAAATACCCATTCTTTCATTCATTGTGGTTATTCTAGTTATATCCTGGTTATTCCAGTTGTATGCTGGAATCTGCCAAAACTCTTTTGTTTCTATAAATCATCTGCACTCCTACTCCTCTATCTTAGAGTGCATATGTTCTGATGCTGCATGTACATTTTAGTACAATAAACCAAAAAAAAAATGGTTACCTAGAAACATCCATAAACATGGGTTTATGTTCCATTTATAAAGAGAACATAATTCATACAGAAGATTACACACAGAAAGTATTAAATTACTAAGAAGGATGTCAATAAAAAATCTATATTGTATAAAAAAGCTTGTCTATGGTTTACTTAATGTGTTAAAACATTTTTAACAATTGAGACAAGTCTTTATGGATTATTGGTAGAATTCTTCAAATCACCCATCATTTCTTTAGCATTTGGAACAGAGTGCTTTTATAAAATAATGATGCATTAATACAAGCAAGCAGAAATATTTTGATAGGATAGATATCCTCTGATTTGGACAAAAATATTTCTGTATAATACTATGAAAATAAATACAACAATAGATATTTTTATTTGACTTCACTAAAATTATTCTGCAGATTTTCTCTTTTCAAGTGAGCTGGTCATTCATTATTTTTCTGTTAGCACTGGTTTGTGCATTGTTAAAGTTAACTTGCAGATATAAGATTTTGCATGGTGTAAACAGAACACTGCAATGCAAGATATCCTTAGTAATGTGAAGATTATGGAAAGATTACCAGATATCTCTGTTCCCTGATCTTTCCATTTCGTAGTTTCCATTCAGTGACAACTGCACCAGAAGTGTTATAAACAATTCCAAAAACTTGTTTGATTCCCACCTAAAATTAATATGTCTCTCTGCATTCATAATTAAATTATTTTTTTTTTACTTTGGTCTTATTCAGATGTTTGCTTGAGCTACATGGTTTTGATTCTACTATCATATACCAGTGTTGTTATACATACATCTGTATCTGTCTCTTCAGGTTTATAAGGAAGTTAAGTACAATTCCATTACACTTAAATAAGAATGTGAATGTATACGCAATGACAAATAAATGAAGAAATATGCAAGGAAGAAATCCTTCCTCCCTTGATAACATATCTGGAAGAACACAGATTAAATGCATCAATTTTGCATTTGGCAAGTGTGATGGTGATATGTTAAGAACAGCTAAACTGCTAAACAGCTTTAGATCAATTGCTCACACTTGAGAGAAGCTACATTTCCACAGAGAACAAAATCAAATTAAGCATACATTTTCAGCCTAAATAATACCAGGAATTACCTTCATAGATAAAAGCAAAAATAAAAAGAGAAAAATACAAAAAAAAATTAACCATTTCAACATGTGTATAACATTGCAGCTATATTACATTTGAATTCAAAGAGTTAGGGGTATTTTAAGCTCCTTATTCATTGACTGCTCATATCCGGTTAGCAGGGTCCACTTTGACTTTTTTTCCACTCTAGCAGATTAAGAAAAGTGCTACTCTTGTGCTATCCTCTACTTGTGAAGTGATACACCTTCGAGTTAGGCTAGCATATAAAAAGTGATATAAAGAAAGTATCTGTTCTTTCTTATGCCGTCCCTGATACGTGTCAAGCTTCCAATGTACAAAGCAGTATGCCTGAAAAAATGCTTTTTTTCCAGAGAACTTGTCTCAAAGACCATAACAAATAGAGGGCACAAGTTAGACAAAGAAAAAAAACAAACAACCAAACAAAAACAAAACAAAAACTCCAAAGCTCAACAACAAAAATAATCCCCCTGGCCCCAATTCTTTCCTAACAAGTCTTACATGATTTGCAGTTACCAAGTCCAGCTGCAACCAGCAGGTCTGGAAGTCCCACTAGTATTCTTTCCTATTCCTTCTAAGTTTTCACCTACAGATTGTCCTAACAGGAATCCGCAATGTGCTTGTACTCCACCTTTACTTTGAAACACCTCCTTAGTAGAGCTTATACTAGGGACTGGATGAGAATCCATGTTCTGACTGCCAATACAAAACTATACAACTGCAGAGGTTGTAAAATATCTTTTTTATTAGAACTGATCCAGATATCTGTTCTTTTACAGAATCTATTTACAAGAGCATGTAGTAACAGGATAAGGGGGAATGGCTTCAAACTGAAAGAAAGAAGGTTTAGGTTAGGTATTAGGAAAAAAATCTTAATGGTGAGGATGGTGAGGCACTGGAACAGGTTGTCTAGAGAGGCTGTAAATGCCCCATCCCTGGAAGACCAGGTTGGATAGAGCTCTTTGCAAGCTGGTCTAATGGGTGATGTCCCTGCCCATGGCAGGGCAGTTGGAACCAGATGATCTTTAAGGTTCATTCCCAAGGTGAACTGTTCTATGATTCTATGGTTCTTGATTTGCAAGCCTAATCTTAGTCTCTTCTTTGGTACCTATGATTTCACAAAAATAAACTTGATACTTAGACTGAAGGAAGTTGTTTAACAACAGAAAAGTGATGTGATATTGAATGCTTCATATCCTACAAAAAATAACAGTAATGATAAGTCCCCTGTTGAAGATCAGCCTAGGCTCTTCCAAATAATTCAAACAATATTTCTATCTATTCTAGATAATCTGGACAATAATCTAGTCTGCTTTTGAGAACAGGTAGAGGGGGACTTCACTGAATAATTTATTATCCAGTATCAAAACTCAAAAGAAAACCAGAAGTTTTAGTTCATATGTTTAAAATACATGCATTTAAATACTGCAGAATTAACCTAGGGTCTTTACCAAAAAGTCAATCAAGTTAACAACATGCAAATCAAATATTTCCAGATTCTCGTTATAGCTATTTTATGCAAGTCCAGTATCACACATAGTCCAATACCGAGATGTAAGAACTGAGATATTGGTAAATTGACATACTGATCTTCACTTCCTCAGCTTTGCTACAGGTATAGCAATATCTTTCTTGAGGAAGGGGTAAAAAGGCAAGGTTAAATCAATCATTATAGTTTGCCCAGCTATCACTAATATCTGTGAGCTGTACTTTTGTTTTCTAGCTTCTGTATTCACANTGAAATCATCAGCTCCTATATTCTAAATACAATACCAGAGACAGATCAGTCAGGAGACTTGCAGGGATTTAGGTTTTAAATAGCATCTTAGATAAGATTTCATGCTTTTAATGTTTCAGTGGGATGCCAAAGAGATGCAGAACTCCAGGTTGCAGAAGAATGACTGTCCTCACCTGACAGAAAGACTTCGGAGTGCAAGTATATGCTCAACTCTAACCCCAGGAGCAAGTTAACTGAAGTCAACACATGCTCCTATCCATGTTTGGATGGCACAGTTGCTCCTCCTCAAACCTTGAAATCTGATCTTTATGTACTGAGAGAAGAATACTACTGAAGTGTCACCGAAAAAATGTCTTATTTTCAAGTCAGTCTGTCCTTTACTGATTCCAGCAAAAAGATAAGCACTTACATTGTGTGCAGAGCTATCATCATTAAGCTCTCTGAAAAAGACATGTTACTAGTCAAAAGACAAATTCTAGACAAATAACAACATGCATAATTGCAACTCAAAATCATGTGATAGCTACAGACAGGCCTCCTTTTAGAAATGAATGTTTCCAGAGTAGGCAAATACACATATATGTCAGGAAATGCCTATGCAGGTACCTTGTATTAAAATTAAGTCTGCACTTAGTACAAGAAATCTTCATAATTTAATGTCCAATTAGTTTAAATAAAATCACTTTATTGCTTGGATAACCACCCAACAAATAAGTACCTACATCATAAATATGCACACATAAAATTCACTATCAGTACTCATTAGAGTAACAACCGTGTTGGCAGATTCAACAGAAATGGGAAGGAGATTTGCTTAAGGTGACAGCATAATGATGCCGAAATAAAAATGAATGAACAAACATTAGCACAGAAAACGGCCTATGAAGTCACATGAGTTTAAAATCAATCAATCAGTTCATTTGATTGTCCCAAAATCAAATGAAAGTTAATACATATGGTGTATTGATTCATTGCTTGTTTTCATGGCTTAGTCAAAATAAGACAAAGGAAATTCTTGCAATTAGTACAACAAAACACAGTTAAACCAATACTTTAAAGCCATCGTCTATTACTTTTGTGTATAGCTTTATGCTTCTTTCTATAACGTTGCACACTTTCTGGCATAAGCAAAATTGAAAGTGTTATTTTTGTGTTTTGTTAGATATTTTGATAGCAACAGATGTGAACTATTTTCATCACTACTTCCAATTTAGAAATTGTTACATTGATATTATTCCAAATGTAGATGTAAAACTTTTCTGAGGTTTATAAGCATCTTGTTACCGCAATGTTATTACCAACTGTTTCTTCTCTTTTGAAAAATATACTGATGCATAAAAGGGGATGTACTGAAGAAAATTAAATACATACCTCTCTAGAAACATATTCTTCTTTGACAAGGTGCTTTTATGCAGGAGTCAGGAAGTGACCTAAAAGTTGTAGAAAATGAATTTACCTTCAAATTCTGATCCTTCATCATTTCAGCACAATATGGCCTTTGCTAACATAGTAACATAATGGTGTCATAAACCTTTAAACAACGATTCACAGTTCAGTCATTTAATGCTTTCTCTTTTTGTTCAAAAATGTCACAACATAGCATAAAATGAATTTTTCATACAGCTTTGTAAAAGACCATAATATTTTAGCTTCAGGACAATAGCATTACAAAAGAGAAAAAAACCAAAACAGGACAAAACAGAAGAAAACAAAAAATCAAACCAACCAAACAAAAAAATATCAAAAAAGACACAAAAGAGGCAACAACATCCTTGGATAGCTTATCTTCAGACTGGACATCAGACAAGAAGCTTGGGTATACTCTCTTGTTAGGTCATTTATTGTGCTACATTCTGATGCCCAAAAAGCAGGTATTCAAGAGTTCTATCTTCTGGCATTTTTTAATTATGCTGCTGTGCAGTATAACATGAAGTTATAAGGTTTAATGGAGGCCTACGGGAGACTATTAGCACAGTTTTTTCAGGACCTAGCAAATAATTTTTAATATTAATTTTGCCATAAATGCCATTTGCAGAACTAGTAATTGAGACAGAAGAACACAACCCTGAAAAACAGAGTATCATTGTTTAACATTTTTGACATAGTACTGCCCTTGATTAGTTTTTTATTTTAAATTAAAAAAAAAAGAATTTCTTTAAAATGTCACAGGTCTCTGAAGTCTCAGGACAGTTAAAAGACAGTTAAATAGTACAGAAGATAAAATGCACATTGCACTCAGAGAGAACACTAAGATAGCCTTCTTGGTTTCATTGTGAAGAAAAGAAAATTCCTGAATTTTTGAAAAATTGACATCACTTAAAGGAATCAACAATTGTGAAATATAACACTAAACTGTGATGTATAGGACATAACTCACTATTAATGGGTACTAGGAAAAAGCTGATAACTGCAGAAAATTCCTTCCATGGGTATTATGCAATAGCTTATAAGCAATAAGTGCTGTCTGATCCAACAGCAACTACACATGGCAAGTTCTAGAGATAACAACTCCTATTCCATCTCCATCATAAATTCCTTTTGTGAATTTTGGCCAGTCACTTACCTAGGTTCATCATTATGATGGAGAGATTAATTACAGAATGAATATATTTCACCTTCAATTTGCAATTTGCTCATGCAAAGCTTACAGTTTCCTCGCATTTCTTCTGCATAATTACTCATTTAATTCTCAGCTGACAATTTTTTTTTTCCACTGAAACTCATGCAATGATGGCTAATTTTTCATGAAACATATATGATACTGGGAGGTTTTTTACTAATTAGCTAAGTCTAGCCTTTAAACAATTGAAATTCTGTTACCGGACAAAAAATATTGTCAGAAATATGAGGGGAAATAATGTCTTAGTTGACGTTAAAGAACATGAAATAACTTCAGTAAGAACTACCAAATAGTAATTGTATTTATTTAATTTTTATTCCTTGGCTTTCTCAAGAACTGCAAGAAGTATCATACTAATGTTCATAGGATGTTATTAGGAAGAAATTGGAAGCTAACAACAATAGTAATAAACAATAATTATTTACAGTGACTACATGCTTTCTGCAAAGGGTATTAAAAATTATATTTTTATAAGAATACTTTGACATTTTTATTTTATTTGGATCTGGAAGAACAATTCTAAGGTTTTCAGTAAATTTGACAAATTTGTAAGATTACCACTTCCAGTGAGATGTCAAGAGATTTTCCCCAGAACTGAGGAATGTTTTAAGAACAGTCCACAGTGAGAACCTAGACAGAGAGAGACGGAAATAGTGCCTACCAAGAGCAGCAGTTAAATTTTCACTATGTCAAGAAATATTTAGGTAAAAAATACTGGTCAAAAGGTAAAAAAATAATAAAACTCACCAAATATTCTGACTTATAGAGTTGAGGTCACTGCAAAGTTAGGATTAGAGAAACCTCTACGGATCACCACAAAGGCAAAAACAAAACCAAGGTAAGACAGCTGTTGTGTTCACTAAAGACAAAATTACATTCTTTCTGGGTCAAGCTTACAGAAATTCAGGTTTTCTGGTGAATGTAGTATGCCTTGTTGGTGTAATCTTCACATCATAAAGACAAGATAAAATTATGTTATTTCATAACCGGATACTATATTTCAAAGATACTTTGGATTGAAAACCATATTTCTCACTTTAAATGCAGAAACAATAGAGAGAAAATAATTTAGTTAAAATATCCAGAATATTGAAATCAACACTTAGATTATAATCATATTGGGAAATTTCAGTGCATTTAGAGTAAGTTTGTTGGTTTGGGCTTTTTTTTTTTATATTAAAGGTATAAATTAGGAATGTCCCTTCAGATTCTGAGAAAATAACAACTGAGAAGCAAAAACATTGTGCTTTATTATAAGATGACAGGTATTGCCACACAGCTAACCTTGTAGTAATCTTTGTCATATGACAGAGATACTGCATTTGGGTCATGTACCTACTGACTTTCCTTCAGATACACTGCAAAAATACAGGTAAGTGAATATATATATCAAGATCTGCTTTGTTTCATTGTTTAGATCTGCTTTGTTTCATTGTTTAGCTTTCTGTGCATCTCTAATGTGGAATATTTTAAAAAATAAACCCTGTTACTTTGAATGGAAGCATTCAGAAAAGAACCTTGAAGATAGTGTGATGGAAAGCAAAACTAAACAGCATTTCATTTAAACAGCAATTTATGTACTATGATTTAATTTCAAAATACATTGATCTCGGACTTCTTTGTAAACTCTGAAGTCTGCATTTAGCTTTATTTTCAAGTTAGAAATCATCTTTTAACATTCTGTGTCTTTGAACAGGCCTTCACAAAACAGCTTCAAGCTAATCCTTAAAAATAGCTATTTTGTTATCTACTTACCTTGAGTATGAGCATCTCTATTCCATGAATTAGTTCATTTCTGAAGAACCATCATCCAGTTTCGGCTTCATAGCTGTTGGATTTCTATTTTCCTGTGGAAAAGAATAGAAAAGAGGCATAAAGAGGGAAACTACATGACAATAGAAGTATTTGTTAAAAGATGTGAGGGCCAAACTTTGACCTATTAAATTTAGGGAGTCACACAAAGAATTAAAAAAAAAAAAAAAGCAAATCTAATCTAACCAGCTTTACAGAAATCATTCAGTTTCTCTTGAGCAATGCATAAGCAAATCAATTAGTAACCAGGGAATACAAGCTTAATTCTTGTGTGTGAGTAAATGAACATTCAGGACAACAGCAAGGTATTTCTAATTTTAGTTGCTCTTACTTTTTCATGTGAATCAAAACAGAGAGTTTCTGCATGGCAAAAGAACTTAGAAACTTATAGAATTATTTGATTTAAACTGTCATAGTTGTCACATTTTCCATAGCATTAATTCTGTAATTATCATTCCCAGAGCCCTAAGTTACTAAAGCAGCCATACAAGATACCTCCAGGTTAGATCTAGGTTACATACGCCCAAAAGCCAAAGCTTTATCCATTTCAGAGGAAGGTGAAAAAAGTCTTCATATAGCAATGTGTTCTGCAGAAAACCAATACTGGCACTGGATCTCTTATTTTTTGGGTTAAGACAATGTATTGTCTTAACAATTGTCTTAACAATTGCGTTGTTTTTTTTTCTGTCAAGAATGGAAAAGGAAGCAATTGTATGTGAGAATGAGCCAGGATTTTTAATACTTATTAAGTTTTGCTCTTATCCTTCTTTTACCAGTTAACTGAAAAAGTGGGGACTTGAAGAAAGAGCAGTTCAAGGTGAGCATGCAGCAGTAACTAATTTCTAGTTTAAGAGAGTGAACCAAACCAAGATGTAGCAAGGAACTGAAGATAAATGGACACTGCATCTTGAGGTGCTCTATCATCTTGAGATGTAAAAACTCACAGCTTTTAACAAAAAATACACTTTTGATTAAAGTAAACCTTGTGGGCGAATCGCAAGATGCTCAAATAATAATATGGTATACATAAGGTAAAATAGTTTCCAAATAAACTATACTTTTTAATCAAAGAAAATATGGCTACCTACATATATAAATAACTTAGACTATTCAGAGGTGATTTGCCATCATATTTGAGGTATTTCTCTTCCCTTTTTGTGTCATTAGATACCTAAGAATGCACCACATTTTGTGCAATATATATTTTTGGCATTTTACAGAAGGAATCACAGTAATGCACAAGCTCTTACACAGATTTTGTTTAATGATACATTAAAAAAATGTGTATAAAGTAAGATAGGTTTATGTAAGACCTACATATACATACATTCTATTAATTTTATGTGGAAAAATATTACTGCACATTCAATGAACCATTGCTCCGAATGTCAGCATATTTTGGGATGAAGGAGTAGGAAGCTGCATGATTTGCATTTTAGATTAAAATAAACAAATTCCTACAGGAATTAGAGATACATGGATTATGCAAAAGGTGATTAATACTAAACATTTTTATACCATGAAAAAATATTAGCCTATGCATCAAAAACAAAGGGAAGAATGAGAGACCTAGCAGCCGTAGGAGTGTGTACCTGTGATTGTGTTGCAAGATATACTAACCAAGACTTGGTGGAATGACATTTGTATCATTTCTTCTGAATGAGCATTTTCTGGTATCTAATGAACGGTGAGTGCACACTAAATCTTTAGTAAAATGTAACTTAAAAAATCAGCCAACAAGAACAAACAAATGCACTGGAAATTAGCCTCCTGCAAGCTTGTAAGTTTTCCAATAACTCAGAGAACTGCTACCAAAAAAAAAAAAATTATTTACTTGATCATCATAGTTATATTTTCTTACATCTATTGTTTATGTCAGTACAGCATCTAGGTCTCCATTTCATTTGTTCTCTGATTAATGATTAATATTTCATTCTTGGCCCATAAATACCTTATTTTATTTGAGTTCTGAGGTTAAGTTCCAAAGGGAGTTAATGACCAAAAGAATGAACTATATTCGTTCCCTTGGCAGATTAATAACTTTGCTTACAGAGCATTAACAAGTTAAGAGGTCTTGAGTATTTATCTCAGTCTACTTTAGTAGACTGAGCCATTAGTTACAATAAGCTCTACTGTTCTTACAACAACTGAGATGAAGTAGGGAAGTGGCATCTACATCATTTGTCAATTTGGTTCCAAAATTTCAAAGAAAACTTATTCCAGAGATAAATACATCACTTTGCCCAAGAAAAAAAAAATCTTAAAAAACAGAATTTGCAGGAGACATTATTATTAGGGTACCCATTCAGTAATAATTGGGAAAAAAAAAAGTCTATTACTTGGCAGCCAGAAGACATCTTCTAACTGATAATACCAATTTTTTGTATATGTATACATATATATATCTATAATAGCAATATAATACTTAAATAAAATCTAGAAAAGTTAGGACACTGGTTTCCATCACTAGTTGTTACTTGTCACTAACCATTGCCTGGATTTGTACTGCATACTGTTAGGTTACCATCCAGAGTAAACAGGTTGATTTTAGAGTGGCATTAATGATCATGTAAAGAAAGAAAGACAGTATTTGAACCTTGATTACATTATTAATAAAAATCAAAATGATGTTACACTTATCCTCCAGGAAAAAAATTGGTTTAATTAAATTAAAGGCAAAATTTTTGATTGCAACATAATTTATCAAAAGTCATCAAGTCTCTGCCTCTGTAAGCAGTAGCTTTTTCATTAGGACAGCAAGAATTTTTTTCATTGTTATGTTGAGCTTTCATCTGAACACGAGGAAGAACTTTACTGTGTGGGTGACCAAGCACTAAAACAGATTACCCAGAAAGCTTGTGGAAGATATGTAAGAACGGTCAGGATGCAGTGTTGTGCCATGTACTCTAGGATGACCCTGCTTGAGCAGAGAGGTTGGACCAGGGGACCTACAGTAGTCCCTTCCAACCTTATGCATTCTCTGATTCGGTAGGATTTTTTTGTTTTGGTTTGGTTTTTATATTTTGTTTATGAACTATGAAATTACTCAAACTCTCAATATATGCAATTGCATTCTGATCTCAATTTAAATTTTTGTTACTCGGAGGCCTGCTCCCCAAAAGTCTAATACTGTACATCTTAATAACCATCTGATTATTTTTGTCCTCTAAGATTTTTTACTAATTACGTGGATTAAGAACAATAGCAGCTATCTATTGCTTAATCAGTGGCTATCATCTGCATTGTCTGGTTGCTCAAGTCTACTTGGGCAAGTCATTGGTTTCTGTATTTGAATCTGCTTAGAAAGGCTGTTGTTACTGTTCATCTTTTTCAAACTATCGAAGTTCCTTGAGAAATGTATTTTAGAATTTAGAGAAAAAAATACAGAACAAAAATGAAACTGATACCAGTAAGTTATTAATATATTTATTAATGCAGAAACTCTTGCTCTGTAACCAAATGGGAAAATATTTATGCTGTTACTGACACCTTTTCTTCTCTCATTCTTCCTAGGAACTTGTAATTTCTTCGTCAACAAAAGTTACAATGAATTTCAGTATTATGTTTTAAAAAAAAATTCATTAACTTGCTTCTGACTTTAGTTAGGAGGCTACACAGAGTAGTTAATTCCTTGCCTAACTTAGCTTGGAAAACTGTTGTAGTAGTGTTTAGTTGTCTTTTTAATCTTGTGGATTTGGAAGGTGCATTAAATAATGCAGTCTAACAAATAAATTTTTGTACATAGTGCACTACATAAAAATTGTATATGGTACTTTGGAGAAAATTATTTCAAGAAAAATAGCAGTTATATTGGGTTTTATCTCTTCTTTTCCAAAGCAACTGTTTACAAGGATATAATACCTTGCTTTTTATATCTCCATGGTCTACACATGGCTGATTGTTTGAATCATTCACCATTAACATTTCAGTCACCCACATCTAGGAGAACTAAAAACTCCAGGAACTAAAAAGTAATAACTGTAAAGCAAATGAAGGAACATTAATAATTAGGAGAAATCCTGTGATTTTCCTCTCCCTCCCCAATATTGAATCTCCAAAATTAAGTACCTGATGTAATTATCTCAAACCATTTAATAAAGATAATTTTAAGACATGGTTTCTAATTCAGACTCTGACATTTTATTAGCTAATCAAATGCATTACAGTGTTCAGTATTTCCAGCTTTAACTAATAAATAAATAAACCTAAGCTAAATTATTTTGTTTTAAAAAATAATAAGCATTTCAGATATTTCTAAGTGTCTGAGGCAAGGGATTGAATTAAAAAAAAATAACAAAATTAATGTGGCATTTGTTCATTATTATGATATAATATGGTGAAAACCAGAAATGTACAGCAAATAAACAAAGGAGAAATGATAGAAAGAGGACTATCAGATGCAAAAGTTTTTCAAATAAATGCTGATATTAACTTTTAAACAGTAGAGTTATAACGTTGACAGAAATTGATGTTCCAGTTCAGTAACAGGCCACATGTAGAAACTGTATCCAGCTTTGGACTCCCCTGTACAAGAGTAAGGAAAAGTTTGTCTTTAAGAAGAGAAAGTGTAAGAGTGATTTAATTGCTATCTACATCTACCTTGAAGGGACACATGATGGGTTTACCATAACTAGTGGCCAGATGCCCATACAACCACTCTCTCATTCCCCCTTTACTGCAGATGCAGGAGAGAAAACAAAAACGCTCAAGGATTCAGATAAAGATAGGACAGCTCTAACAAATTACAATCAAAGGGGAAAAAAACCTAAATAATTCCCAAATAAAAGAGATTTGAGTAGTGTGTGTCTGTGTGGGGCAGCCCTGGCCACTCCACACAGGGGCTGCTGCCCAGTGCAGCAACACCTTGTGAGTAAACCAATCTCCGAATTCTCCATCTCTTAAAGTCCTATCCCTTAGGCACTGGACAATACAATGTTGTTGGACTTGCTGTGAGCAGAGGTTGGACTGATAGACCCCTAGATGTCTTGCAAACAAGCAAGTTTCAGGTTGACATATTTATTTACAAGTTATACAGACCAATTTTGAAATGCCTGCTTGGGGCTGTTAATAATGCTAGAAGTTACTATATGAAAGGAATTGCTGGATTCAGCACACTTCTGACCTCTGGCAAACTCAGAACAATGTCAAGTACCCCTGAGGATTTTAAGGAGCCCAAAATTCTTCTCTTTTTTGTAGATGTAAAACTTAAGCTGAAGTACCAGTAGGAAACATATATGATAGATTTGACATCAATAAGTATATTTTTCTGTAAAATGGAGTGTAATAAAATAATAATAAATGCATTACTGGTTTCAAGATCAGTGACATTTCAAGAAACTCAAAAGCTTAACAGCCCTGTAGGAGAGAGCTTTAGTTTCTTCCTAGTCCAGATACATTTGCAACACCTTATGAACTTTTAACTCAAATTGCTTCAGCACAACTTTTCATTTTTTTCCTAGCAGCTTGAGGGAAATGGCCATTAATTTGTCCCACAACCTCAAACATAGCCTCCCTGCTGACACACGTCATTCCATATGAATGTTTCACTTGGGCACTTCTGTCTAAACTAAGAGCTATTGTGTCATTTTCTAGAAAAACTATGCAGGGACAAAGTACAATACTTTTCTCTGTTCACAGGAAAAAGAAAAAAACCTTTATAATTAAGAAGTTTTATGTTTTGTTTTATTTGTAGCTTTCAAAAAACCCTCAAAAGAATACAAACCAAAACAAAAACAACAAAAAAACCCACCAAGGAAACAAAATGAAAAAAAAAACTACCAAAAGACCCAATGACAGTCCCCAAGCACTAAACATCAAAAATTAAATTGAAAACCTGACAAATACAGTTAGATGGTTAGATGGTTAAAGAAGGTAGCTAGTCAAGGTAACATGGCAACTGTGATTGGAAAGGAAGCCTTAAAATAAAGCTAAGTTTCTCAAAGTTACAGCAGAAAAACAGCAAACTAAAAGTGCAATGTCACAGTCTAATCTGTGCAGCCTTAAAATGCAAATAGAAATCAGATTTTACATCAAACAATGTGTTTCACGTGAGACGGGAAATGGAAAAAAAAAGAAAAAAAAAAAACCTAGTCCATAAAGACATTGTGGAAATAAGAAGACTAAACTATACAAATCTCAGTGGTTCTGACAATCTAGGCAGTGTTTAGCTTCTGAACACTGCTCACAATTATGATGCAAGTTGAATTTGCAAAAGTAATCAAATTAGAAAGATGGGAATTAATTAAGTTCTGGCACTGAGAATCCAGAATTTTCTCATGATAAGCCAGGCAAGACTTTACTTCATCAAATGTCACAGTGACATTGGTAATATTGATCTTGTTGCCCAACTATCTTATGGAATGTTAGTTTTAAAGGAGAAAAGTTAAAGCATCAAACCAGTTGAAAATGTTAAAAGAGGAAATTAACTGAACATTGAGGGAACTTATGCATGTCAGGTTCCAATAATTATTAAGTATTCTAGTGACATTTTAGTTTTAGAGAATTGCCAAGTCTATTTTCTATCTTCCTAAATGTTATAATCCTCAACACCCTCACAAATATATTAAATGTCTTTATTGGCAAGTTAGTTTTTTCTGCTGTAAGCATGAAGCTACAGTTAGCTTCTTCCTCCTTTTTAAATGCTTCTCTCCCTCTAAACTTCTGGTTACTCCATTGTATCCATCTCAATATTTCCCTCATTATTTCTTTCTTATGGCTTTTTCCTTCCTATTTCTTTAAAATCACAACCCATCTTCATCCCATCCAGTGGAAACAGTAAATCTTCTCACTGCTTTTGCATTCTTTTTAATGTTTGGTTTTTTTTTCTTATCTCACATTGAAGTTTCCACAGTTCTGAAAAAAAAAACTAACTTCATCTTGATTCACCTCATAGATACTTTCAGTTCTCTCTTGTTCCATTTCTGTTCTTTCTGATTAGGCTGCACTTGGTTTCAGGCCATGTTTCCCCTTGACAGCCCGGAAAGTTCAAATCTCAGTAGTCTCATTCCTTTCCCCATACTTCAAGAGCTGAAGTTAAAAACAGTTGCAAACTGCCACTGTGTTCCTTGTTTTACAGCTATGATTTTCTAGTCAAAACATTTAAGATATTTTTCTCACCTTAATGTCCCCTCACTAAATTAATGACATTTTTATGATGAAATTTCCGAAACTGCTAGTACTTTAATGTAACAGGCAATATATATACAGACAATTGGCATGCTTCTACCTATGTTGGTTAGAATCTTTCATATTTATCCAACATACGCTGTGCATACCTGAAATATTTTTCTCCAAAATTATCCATAGGCCTACTTGCCACCATTAAGGCTTAGACACTACCTCACTACCTTTGCTGAAAGACTCATTAATGTTTTCCTCTTTTAGGACAGATGAGATGAATCCAGTTAATTTAATGACAAATAAAAATAATAATAATTTAAAAAAAAAGTTACTTTTTAGTTCCCTTGTATTCAGAGGTCCTGGCTAGAAACACAAAAACTTTTCAGTTGAGTTTTGAAATTAATCTAAGGTGACAAAGGGAAAGCCGTTAGGCAGCAGGAAATGTAAAACACTGGGCTCTTTTACTAATGACCCATTGAAAGAGACCAGCACTGAGTGAGTCTCTGTAAGCCTTTATGGGGGATTTGGTTCACAATTGAATTAAGTAATCAAGTGTTTTGTAATTTAGTTTATATGAAATGTTTTAACAGAAAACAGTATGGCAGCAACCCGCTGAGTTAATAATGGTTTCTAAAAAAAATAAACAACTTCTCTTGATAATATATTTTAGAACTCTTAATGGATTTTAATACATTAGGTGTGTTCATCTACTATTATGACAAAGCTTTTCAATGGTACTTAGGAATTTTTTGAAGAAATTAAAAAAAAAAAGAAACTCCTCACATATTTGCACAATTTTTTTTTGTAATAGCCCTAATTCACAGACCAGAAAGTTACAGGAAAGTAAGCCAACAAAGACTATTTTTTTGTTTTTATACTGTCCATCTTTACTTGGATCAGAAATTAGGTCTAATTCTTTCCCTTTCCATCATAAATCAATAAAAATGCAATTCAGTTAAAAAAAATGCAATAACTCTTTTGTAAATTACAACATATTAACAAAATATTTCCATAATATATTTTGCTAAATATGCTTCTGTACATTTTTTCAAAATATATCCTAGATGTGCACAACTGTGCACAAGGTAAGAATACTTGGAATTGGTGCATGGCACTTTGAAAGCATTGTTCAACTACAGTTCCTTGCTGTGATTATCAAAATATTATTTCTGAATGGTGAGAAATTGTCATACTATTTTGAATTACATTTTTTTTAAACATACTGGCTGAAAAGCCACAAGTTATCTGCTAAAATATTTGCTGGTGACCCATGAAGACATATCCACAGATTTAGTTAATGATGTAATGTGGGTGTTTTTGAAGACTGAACGCATGAAGACCTGACATGAACCTTAACATAAGCAATGTAGCCAGTCACCTGGGGCAGCAAAATAACCTCACACTGGTGCTCACTGTGCCCAAGTTGTATCCCTGAGAACCTATAATGCTTCCATCTCTTGCCTCTGCTAAAGGATAAGCCTTTTTAGCCATGATCAGTCCTGATCAGAAGTGATAATTTCTAGTATTTGCATGTCCATCCTACCAGCAGTAACAGAAACAGGGATTCCTATGCCTCTCCATCCTTCTCCATGATTGCTTGGTAATTTGATAAGAAGATTTGGCATAACACTTTTGAGCAATGATGTTCAGTTTTGGCCGCACTGTCAAGAATTCTTCATTCACTCTATCATGGAAGCACTCATCTTTCTTTTTGTACAAAGACTAACTCAAACATAACATTAAAGCCTTTTTCTCTTAATTCTGCTTTCATTTTTATAATTGCTTGTCATAATCACTAGCATAACAGCTACTATTTCTTAAAATGGTAAGAGAGAAAGGAAGCAAGTGGAAAATTCATTCTAAGTAAGGTTTCTGAATTTCAAGCAAATTATGCTATCTTCAAAAAATAGGAGAGGCAATCCTCTCCAAGGCAAGCTTATGGTCTGATTATAAGCTTTAAGGAATTTGTGGTATCAGAAAGATCTTCCTAAGAACTACCTTTGATAGAACATTTAATCTTCATCACTGAAAGGAAACTTACTAATATTTATTGCACTATGACAGTGCAATAAATATTCAGTTCTGCATGTGACAGAGAATTCAAGAATAACAGGTCATAATTTAGTCAGATCCCTAAACGGAATTTGTTTTTTCTATCAATATGTCTCTGTTCTATATAATTTAAAAAAAAATATTTTTGAAATATCTTCATTGAATTATTTTTGTAGTTTCCAGGTGGGGAGTTCCTGCTTAACAAAACGAACTTCCCTTTGGAATAGATGTGAGTGCAAGCAATATAAGAAAAGCAACTGTAGAGAGGAAAAAAAAATGTATTACTGCTGAAATATAAGACTAAAAGTTGAACTTATTTAAATACAACATGCATTATTTAACCATAAAAAAAAAATAAAGAAGTTTTTCAAAGACAATGTATGCTTACACATTTATAAGGAAAATAGCATTTTTTTAATTAGCCAAAAAAGGATATATTCAAAAATATCTGCTGCAAGAGATTGTAACAGGAGGCAATCTTCTTTTTTTTTTTTTTCTTTGTAGGAAACACAAAATTTTCTGGGTTTTTTTGTGATGTTACTGTTTATTTTAGGCTTTTTGTTTTTTTTTTTTAGTTTAAGTCTTTAACTTGTGAACAAGAGACTATTATCCACTCCCCCATTTCAATGCCGAAGCTTTTTAAAATCACATTCTTTTTCTCCAGTTACACTCCATCACACTGATCCACACCACATACTCTTCCAGCATCACCAACTTTCCCTTTGGCTTGCCCATTTTTCTGCAAAAATTTCTAAATATTTTACTCCATCTGCTAAGGCACATTTATTCCATGTAATACATTCTGTCGAAAGTTCATATCTGCATTGCCCCAAAGCAATGGTGTCAGCCAGCTGGGGATGGAACATGCTCAAGTACAGTAGTTACCTTGCACTGTTTCCATAGGGAATTAGAGCACAAGAACACAATCTTTGAAGATTATGAATAACTAGTCAAGAATGCATGTGCAAGATCAAGAGGTCAGTACACCCATGAGTAAATGTCTAATGTCTTCTGCCAAGAATAGGAAAGAAGAGATGAAAAGTGTTCTGAAAAATGTTTTACTATTGCTTGCTCTTACAGATTAAAAAAACGCCACAGGTCTCTCCTTGATATTTTCAAGGTTTATCCCTTCATATTTAGGTAACTTCAATGAATTCCAGCCCATCATAACTTTCTTATGCTGACATTTTTTATAAAAAATATGATGTAAAGCAGGAAGTAGAGGAAGGGTTTAGCCATTCTGTACATAATTATTTGTAAATTATTATTTGTAAATAAAATTATAAATAAGATTAAAAATGTTTAATATTCATACATTTTAGGAAGAGAAGTTTGTAAAAAAACAAGTCTTCATTTCATGTTTTCTTGTAGAAATACCACAGTTGGTACTGTCAGGTTTTTAATTCTTTGAAGTACTCTACACTTAAAAGAAAAAAAAAAGGGGAAATATAAATCTAACATGTCAGTCTTCTATATCAAGCCTTACAAAATTATTAAATCTCAAGTAGGAATTAATATCTATTCCCGATTAGGCACAGAAGTAAAAGTTTGAAACATGACTTGTAAGAGTCTTGAAATTTTCATTTCCAGTACACATATACATATATAGAAGTATTTATCCAATTAATACCTCTATTTCATATTACAGCATAGATTTTGACACTGATACATGGATGACAAGGAACTTACAGTCATAATTTGAAATATGAATACAAAATTTATTCCAGTTTTCTCTATACTCTATGGACTTAAAATGTTAGTAAGGAAATTGTCCTTTCCTTCATGAAATCCTTTTGTATTACAAGGCAGTCCCTCAAAGAGTTCAAAGTAGAATGATCAATTAATGAAAAAATAGAAATATTTAATTTTTTCCATACCGAGAGTCCATTGTAGTAGGCAAAACAAAGCCTTCAAAACCGAGAAATATCTGTGCCAACACTATCTACATTCAGTTAAGTTTCTTATAAACTGACAAACTATTTTTAAGTGACACAATAAAATCTTCTACATAAAATCTCTTTGTTTCCATAGGTAGATAATACCCTGAACAGAAACAAGAAATTGTGTTTAATTGATGTCCTTCTTCAAAACTGGTTATTCAGTCCCTTCATAAACAGATTTTTTTTTTAAATTGCCTGCAGTACTTCCTCTGCAGCACAAACAAAAGGAGACATTTCTTAAAAGTCATTTGTCATTTCCTTGTCTTAGACCTTCTGCATTCTACAGCTTCTTTGATAAATAAAGGTGCTTGTGCTTAACTGAATAAAGCATGCAATTGGAGTTGCTTTGAAATCTGGGTTTCTAACAGTGCAGCTTAAACAGTTTCTTGCATTAACATGCGGAATAACATATTGTATCACCATGCCAAATAACACATGAATCAGGCTATCTAGATGTTAAAGTGTTCTGCAGTGGGAAAATGCATTCAGATAACAAGGGAGAATCAAATTGATTAATAAGACACAGTTTAGTCTTGCACCACTCAAATGATACCCTGGAGATCCATTACCATCTGGCTTGCTGTCTTTTCTCTGAAAGATAAGGAATAGCTGTTTACTTACTAGCTGTTCATAGCTTGGGAAGGACAATATGTTGCTACTGCCGAGAACAGATCAGCAGCTAGTACTGGCCTCCTGGACACTGGCTGCACCACTGAGCTTTTAGAGTGTCCTGACAGTTCCTCCCCTTGAACCTCTTTCTCTATTGCACAAAGGAGAGGCATGCAGGGTGCTGCTAATGCCAAGGGAAAGAAAGTTGGCAAATGCTCCTGCCAGGTGGGTAGATGAAAAAATGAAGGAAAAAGCAACAGAAGCACAAATCCAACCACTGCAATTGCCAGTTTTGCACTGCACCAATGTGTGGCTGTGTAGATGTTATAGAGCTGAGAGATATTAGCACACAATAATACAAACAAGAATCTTTATCATGGTGTCTGAAGGAAGAGAGGTGAACCTTATGTTTAAAGTAATGGAATCTAAGCTGACACCATCAAGCAAAAATTAGTAAAACCGTACAAAAAGTTTCATAATGTTTACTTTCCCACTTAGAGTACATGTTATTACTAAATAAACACATTAAATTTGGAGATTTAAATGCTTCCTCTTCTGCACTGGATATTGCAAAACTCTGCAAATTCAAAGAAAAATATAAATAACTATGTCATTCACACATTTCAAATCTTCAGGTTGGGGTTTTTTTTGATGTGTGATTCCTTTATTTCTAGCTCATTTTTCTAGTGTAAATAGCTGGTCTTATCTTTCATTAATATAATTTTGGAGAATCCTCTGTTTCCTTTAGCATTCATCACATCTCCAATTATATATAATTTGAAAAGAAATTAATGAAATTCCTCATCATTTATATTTTCAGCATTTTATCTTATCTGTGTTTTAAGAATTCACAGAACCCTTTCTTCATGAAGATTTTTAAATATCAAGAATGAATATATTGATCTATTTTTAATCTAAGTTTTTAATGAAAACAGTATGAAAAATATTTGGAAGGTAAGCAAGTCATTTGGTCTGACATTCAACATGTATTTCATGTGGTCCTCTACAGAGGCAGGTGAGAGGTTCATATATTTGCAATGAAAGGAAAGACAAATGCAGTAGAATGATTATAACTTGCTGTATTACAGTCTGTTCTGTTTAGACATAGTCACAGGATCAGGTCTCCTCAGTTAGAAAGTTAAACAATTTTTATATTCAGAGAAAGGGAATAACCACTGAACTAGCTGATATAAATGACACCACCAAACTGCCCTACTGTATATTTTCAGCTTGAATTATGCTACTAGCGTGGCCTAAATTTATGAAGATTTGGAGGTGGGAGGAAATGAAGGACACTGCAACATACAGCTAATACACACACAGAAAAAACTTCAAAAGTAAAATTTCTATGTATATTATGTTGTTCACATACCATTATTATTTGGTTGCTCACTGTGGAAACAACTTCACAGTGCAAAAGTTGAGTGCTTTTCTCTACAGAGTCTCAAAGTTGAATAAAGTAATAAATCTTAGTTTAAAAATTTAGCTAGGAAGGATATGACTGATTTTTCAGCTGAAATATCAAGGCATAAATGTTGCAGTAAATGTGTGGGATAGGTAAAGTTTTCCTGTGTGTTTAAAAGAAATCAGAATGATTAAATAGTAATAATATCTTGCCTCGGATAAGAGACAGTTATATACCAGATTTTTGTAGAGTATTCTCTAGCGAATAATGAATCTACATATTGTTCCTTTCATATACAAACAGTCATGCTCAGTAACCTGCAAAATATGTCTTATGATAATTGCTCATCTACAGAGTATCATTAGTACTAAATAAATAGACCTCAAACATTGACATGATTAGCCTCAAGTGACCTCTCAAATCAAGAAGCCAAATTTGGTTTGCTTTTCCCCTCTGTATTAATAAATTCTGTAATAGTGCTAGACAGTTTCAGTTATATTTACCAACTACACAACCCAGTACATAAACTGTTTTAGTAAGCATAGTTCAAAACAGCTTTGAAGTAAATGCTACAGTTGAAATTAGACTGCAGAATTCTTTCCTACCTTATAATATATTCTGTGTAGAAAGAATTTGGTTTAGGCTGATTGAATGTCCCATTACCAATTCACACTGCAGATATATTTTGCAACTGAGTCTGCAGAAGTGCTGCGTGCTGTTGAATGCAAAGTGGTGTTATAGGTTTTAAGAAATTTAAATTAGACTATAATATCACAAATATATAAAAAGTTCGCTTTTAGACTTAAAAACTACATTTCTTTCACGTAAATGTCCCATTCTCCCTCTAAAAAAAAAGAGAAAAAGAAAAAAAGAGAAAAACAAAAAACACCTTGTTCTTGATTATACTTTAGTGAAAATAAGTTAAAATATTAAGACACTGAAACTTATTGAGTCATAGAATGTCCTGAGTTGGAAAGGCCCGCCAAGGATCATTGAAATCCAACTATTGGCCCTGTACAGGAAAGCCACAAGAGTCACACCATGTGCCTGAGAACATTATCCAAACGCTTCTTGAACTCTGTCAGGCTTGATGCTGTGGCCACTTCCCTGGGGAGCCTGTTCCAGTGCTCAGACACCTCAGGATAAAGAACCTTTTCCTAATATCAAAACTAAACCTCCTCTGAAACAGCTTCAGGTCATTCCCTTGAGTCCTGTCCCTGGTCACCAGAGAGCAGAGTGATACCATTGGAGATTTTTCCAGTTTTAAACACAGTGGTACTCATCAGCCCAAAGAAATGAATGGAAAAATCAGGCCCATTACCCATGTGTGATAGCCTCAAGCACCAAACAACTACCACAGTTCCATTGATCACTATAGTCTGGAAGAATATTTGGAGGATGCAAAGAAAACATTAAGACAGCCCTGTATTTTCCAGTGGATCAATGCTTAGCAAAGAGGAAAACATACATTGTAGTCTCCCAACTCTAACCAAAACAAGACATCTTCAGTGATTCAAAGATTTAGTGTTTAGTTACTATTTCCCTGGACATGTCAAAGTCTTTTCACATTATAGATACTAGTCAGACAACCCTCAGAAATGTCTTCTTGGCACACCATAATGCTAATAGTTAGACTAAATTGGATAATAGCTATGCAATCATGAACACCAACAGTTATGTGCTATGTAACTCAACAACAGTATACTCTCTACTGTAGGAATAAGGCAGACCTTGCTTGTCCTAAAAATAAGAATTTCAATTGATAACGTGTTCAGTTTTTAGAAGATTGGGGAAAAAAATACAAACAATTATTTGAGAGTAGTATAATCAGGCTAGCAAAAAAAACTCCTTTCTGACAGTATATCATCAAAGTTGACATAAAATATTGATATTTAGAGAATTGGTAGTTTAAGAGAAATAAAGAAATGTAATGTATAAAGAAATATAATGTATAGAGAAATAAGGGTCATTCTGAATTAAAGCGCATAGATACTACTACGGAACCATATGACTGATTTCTGCAAACTATACTTAAGCTGCATATTTTGGTTTTGGGGTTTTGTTTGTTTGAACACATGTAACTAACAGTCAGCAGTAGGTGGCTTTGTCAAATAAAATTACATTCATTCTTCTATGCTTATTTTTTATTTCTGGAGCTGACAACAGAAAATTAACTGCTTTCCAAAGTTGTTCTTATGTGATATGACGTTTTCTGTTATGTTAATTTACTGAGGAAGATATTTAGAGAAAAACATAGAGATGGAATAAACTAAGCCTGTAGAAACAAATGATCTGGTGTAAGGGAAACAGGTGCAAAGAACCAGACATCATCATGTTAACCTAAAATAGACTGAAAATAATTATGTAAAGAAATCTAAGATATTCAGTGTATATTACTGTTTCAGAGGAGGGACTATTATTATCCCTGTCCATTTCTTTTCAATTTCTCTCTTTCAAATAAGTATGCAATATATGTACTGTATATGTAATATATGTACTATAATACAAGAGGAAAATGAGAGAAAATAATTTGAAATACAAAATCAAAGTATTTTTCACAAGGATATACTCTTCAGTGTCAGTAATATAAAAGATTTCTTAATTTGTCTAAATTTGACTTGAGATATATCATATAATAACTCTAAAACACAGGAAAGAATGTCACTCATCTATGTCAGACTAGATGACCCTATTATTCACTCAGTAATTTATGAAATTTTGTAATACAACATGTGATAAATTGTTTCAGTTTCTTTCTTGAAAACCTGTTCCTACTTGAAGGGCTGAAAAAAGAACAGTGAAAATATCAGTATGTTGATAAACTGAAAAGGAAAGGGTGTTTTGTCATTTTGTTTGTTATTTCTTTGGCCTTTTGTCTTTCCCTTTATTTGTTGGAAAGTAGGTACTTATACAGACTAATTAATCAGAAGACTTAATGGTCATAGGTAAGGCTATTTTTTTAGGAAGCAAAATAAATTTATTATTTGTTTAATGAAAAATTGAATACAAATAGCATTACAAGAAACCAACCAAGCAAAAAACCCCAAAACCCCTTAAATAACAAATGCCCTTGCAATATTTTCCATTATTTGATGCTCACATATAGAAATTAATGTATTTTAACAATATGTTTACATTCCAGATTTCCTCTGGGCTGAGTTAAAATTATCTAAGCAGAGCTAGCTAAGTAAAATTTAAACTTGATACTTGGCTAGTGACCTCTATAACAACTTAAGATTTCTGAATGAAATGTGCTGGGCTCCTGGGAATTTTACAAACAATAAGGGAGAGTAGCATTTTGTTTTCTCAGAGAAAAAAAAATCCAAATTATCATGTTTCTAAATTCTCTCCTTTGATATCTCAGAAGTTTGTCTAGATGTCTCCTTTCATTATATTTCATCATCAAGAAAAAGTCATGATGACAAATACAATTTAAATAATATGTATGAACTTTTAAGTACAATAGAATAGATGAGAAGAACTTTGAGATTTCCATGAAAGTATACTGCTCTAGGAGCCACTATCTAGGAAAACATATTTTCAATTAAATCAAAGGATTTCACTTTATTCAGAACAATGAAAAGGGGTCTCATAGGAGACAGCCATTTACTCAGCTCAATTTATCACTTAAGGAATCATTCCTAATCCAATCCACACTTAAATTATTGATTCATGAATCACATCATGCCTTAGCCATGCTAGCAGAAAGCCCTTCCCAGAAGCAGAGAACATTTCATCACTTCACATCCTGTTCTCACATTGTATCCTTTACATTGTGAAGGATAAGAATGTAATCCTGGATAAGGCAGGAAAAAGAGATACGGTTTCTCATGGAAAGATAATTTAGGCAGTTACCTGTGCACTGCTCCAAAGAAAAACAACATAGATAATGTGTTCAAGGGAGACACCAGAATTGCAATGCACACACAGTCTTCCCAAGGACATATAGATCATTATCAAATATTCCAGACTTCCTTACATGTCCCCTGGGACTCATGTACATAGTGGTGAGAGAAGTTCAGTAATAGAATACGAAAACAAAAGAGACTAAAAAAAATTACCTTCAGAGTCCTGCTTTGCCTTTATCCTAAGAGATAAATACATACTTTGCCTTCTGTAGGTATAATAATTCTACACTTGGGTCACCACAACTCCATGTAATGCTAGAAGCTTGGGGAAAAATGTCTGGGAAACTGCCTGATGGAAAGAGACCACGAGGTGCTTGTTGACAGCCAGATAAATGTGAGCCTGCAGGGTGCCCAGGTGGCCAAGAAGGCCAACAGCATCTTGACTTGTATCACCACTAGTGTGGTCAAAAGGACCAGGGCAATGATCATCTCCCTGTATTGCATAGCAAATCCTGTGTTCAGTTCTGGATCCCTCATTACAAGAAAGACATTGAGGTGCTGGAATGTGTTCAGAGAAGGGCAATGGAGCTGGTGAAGAGTCTGGAGCACAAGCCTGATGATGAACAGCTGAGGCAGCTGGGAGTAGTTAGCCTGGAGAAAAGGAGATTCAGGTGGAACTTTTTTACTGTCTACAGCTTCCTGAAAAGAGGTTGTAGCCAAGCGGGAGTTTATCTTTTCTCATTAGTAAGAGGCAATGGGACAAGAGGAAATTACCTTAAATTGTACTAGACGATTTTTAGATTGAATATGGGAAAAGTTTCTTCACTGAAAGGGTTGTCAGGCATTGGAACAGGCTGTCTAGAGAAGTGGTGGAGTCATCATTCCTGGAGGTATTCAATAGATGTGTAGACATGATACTTAGGAACATGTTTTAGTGGTGGGCTTGGCCGGTCTAGGTTAACAGCTGGTCTTGATGATATTGAAGGTCTTTTCCAACCTAAATGATTCTTTGATTCTATGATTTAAGGACCTTCTTCATACAGATATTTCACAAGTTCAAAGAACATTGATGCAATAGTCATTTTCCAGATGAGAAATGGAGGCAGAGGGATTAAACAATTCATTGTTAAGAGTAATAGAGCAGAGCGTCCTTAACAGCAGAACTCAAGTTTTCCGATTTGTTTTTATGACTGATGTATCATAATGATGTATCATATTACTATCATCAACTAGCAATGAGTCTTATTTCTTTCTGTAAACTAAGAATAGAATGCTCAAGAACAGTGTTTGTGAAGTTGTGTACATCCTTCATGAGAAAGATGGATTATAATAGGAATGGCAATGGTAAGTCATGACTTCTGGATGAGCACAGAGATCTCCAGGGATTCAAGCATTATTATACATATTGAGGTACTCTGTTTTTTATCAAGCCTATCATCTTTCTGAGGAAATTTGTCTGTTTTCTTTGGAAATAGCTAAGTATTAATAAATAATTTGTACAGTGAAAAAGATTTAGTTTTTCTCCCCCCCCCCCCCCCGCCTCCCCCTCCCAAATCCATGTTTTGGAATTATCTTCCCATTATTCTGGCAAGAGGACATCAATATGCTACAGTGTTTGCCACCAGAGCATCTTCCTTCAAGTGTCTTATTCTTGGGAATAAACCTGCCTAACTTGATAAAACATTATTACATGATTTAAAAAAAAAAACACACACCAAAAACAAGATAACACAATAGGGTGTATGTACTTTAAAGATTAATTAGTATTCTAACTCATCTCAACAGTTCTTGTTTAAGGAAGAATTCAGATTTTGCTTTTGAGAAAAAAGTATCATTTATGAGCTAGAGAAGAAGGACTATGACTGTCTTAGAACAATGCATATGTGATTGGCATATGCCCTCAGTGAACTAAATAAGCTACTAATATAAAGTCTATTCTAGTGCCTATTAACAAAATGAATTTTTCTGGGTTTTTTTTGTAACTTGGTTGCCTGATTGGTTACAAATCTTTATAGCTAATTTTACTCTTCCCATTTAATGTTTTCATATACTGGGAAATTATATTACATTTCCAAAGCTGTAAAGCAAATTGTAGACATAGTTCTACTTAGTATTACATGTCAAATGTTTCTTCACAGATATAATTTGAAACCCTAGAATGTCAGTCCAAAGGGACACTAATTTGATCTATTAACTAAACATTTTCCGTACAGGTTTTACATTAAAAAATCCAAGTTTTCCTTCCAGCTTGGGCCACATGCAAAAAAAAACAACAAAAAAAAAACCAAAACAAAAACCCCCAAAAAAACCCAAAACCCCCCAAACCCCCCCACAAAAACATAATTTTCCTTCTATTAATGATAAACACTTTGGAAAGGTAGCAATTGTATGTGACATTGAAAATAAAATTGGATTAATTCCATCAGACAATAATGTAGATCTCACTACCCCATCATTTCAGTTTTTAGCTCTACAGGAATTCATGCTTTGATGGAGGTTTTGTTACAGAAGTTTATTAACAGATTTTGCACCTGAACAATGACAAAACGGGGGAAAATTGTCAAGTATGGAACACAGCAGAGGTAATATTTAAATATACAAATGTTTAAAGGGAAGAAATTTTTTTTTTTTTAATTTCAGGAAGTACATTCAATTATCTCATATAATTGTCAAGTTTTTTTTTACTAAGAATTTCAGATCATGTTTGACCTGCTAAGACTGCCTGATTTCTTCTTCCTGAATCAGGAAGAAACAACATTTCCTTTATATAAAGTAGTCCTTAAAATTTATAAATTCAAAAAGCAGCAGCCTAGCAGAGTCTGTGATCCGGGCCAAACCAGATAGTGATGTATTTCCAAGATTTCCGATGCCGTTTTATACACAAATTGCTCAAGTTTATTAGTAATTCACTTCCTGAGAAATTCTACAGTTTTCCATTACCTCCTGCTTGACCTTTTAATTTGAATCATAGATGAACTATATATACCTATCCATGAACATAGGAAAACTGTTATAAATGTCTGTGCATGCAACTGCATCTTAGCTACTGATCCCATATAGCATTATTTAGAAGAGGAGGCTATAGCTTGTTTAGCTGCAAAGTCAACAAAGAAACAAAAGAAAGAACCACAAAGAAAATGAAGAAATGAAAGAACCGCAAGAAAACTAACATGCAACACAAGCTAAATCTAATTGTGCAAATTAACTTTCATATTTAACTGCATACTCAAACATACTTTACTTTACAATTATACGTAAATATGACTAATAGGGTTGCATGCAGTGTGTATTTCCAATTATCAGACTGAGAATTTTCTCTCAAAAATGAGTTCATGATCATAGTATCAGTCATGAATTATAGTTTTCTACTGATACTGAGGCAGTTGTAGTAGCTGTTGTGTGAGCAGATATGATGCATGTTATATCAAAGACACCTCAGCACAGATAGACATCTTGTTATTATAGCTATAAATCCAGCACATTTAACTTATTTAAAGTAAAAAGATCAACTTCTTCCTTCTTCATACCTATCAAGTTGCGTTGTGTTACTAATTTATGCTGTCATTTATATTTAATACTCATCTCTATTATGTTGGAAGGACATTATGAAGCTTTAGTTATTGTTATCCTTTTCCTTTTTTTTCAGCTTCTAATCAGTTAAAAGGAAAATTATTTTATGTGAGTTATTGTTGCTGCAATACACACAGGAACTTCTGGACTTGAACCTACCTGAATACTCAGAGTGAAAAAACATTGGAAGGAGGGAAGTATCAGAAAACCTCAAGAATTGACAAGGCAGAGAAATATAACTTATTTCAATTAGACTTGTCTTATTTTTCTTGACATCTGGATGATCTGTCTGTGAGGCAGGTCATACTGTACTGGACATATATAAGAAACCTGTGGTATTTCTCCATCATTTTATATGCTTATTATGGGAGAAGTTTATTGAGGGCCATTAAAAGAGAGAGAGTGGAAAAAGGGATCTCTACCCTATTTCCCTCTAATTTTTCTTCTACAATAGCCTTTCATGTCACTATGTTCCCCATTTATATTCTCTCTCCTCTTCATTTCCCGTTTGCTGGACTCAGATTACTCTGATCAACAAGGCTGTTGGGAAACTTCAAAACATTTGTAAAGACCAGTTGAAAGAAAAACAGATGTTCAAAACCTCATCATAAACAAACAAATTAAGACAGTGTTCAGGACTGTTTCTTTATAATGTTTTCCTTTGAGGCACTTTCTATGGTTTGCAAACACCAGATCAATTATGAGGGTGAAGTATCACAAACTCTCATGCAAGCAGCCACTAAAGACACAGTATATTCATCCAGACAAAATTAATCAAAACATTTTCTTTGATGAAAACCCTGGAGAAGCATATTAAAGAGACCAAATGAACAAGAAAACAACACTGAACACTCAAACGTATAAAGAGATTGTAGTGGAAGTGCTAATTATGAGAAGTTATAGAATGTTTGTTTCAGTACCCTAGCCAAACTCCAATTTGAAGTTTATGCCAGCTAAATCCATTGGTTGCACAAATGAAAAACATTACAAATAAAATTTGTTTGGAACTGGAGCTTAAAACTTTAAAGGCAATTGTAAACAGATTTGTTTTTTCTCCCTTCTTTCAAACTGAACACTGACTTATCTGCATATTATTGATCATAAGCCTCAGCCTTTCACAGTAGCAAATGGCCGATGATTTAGGTGAAACGCAGCCCTTCAGCTCAATATAAATAAACAACATAAAACAAACAAACCAACCAAACATACAAAAGAATTTTTAAATTTTGTTTCTGGAGTTGCAATTACTGATATTTAAACTATGCTACATCATTTTCTTATTGAAATAATAATAATAATAATAAGTTCAAAATAATACTCATACTGCTCATCCACAGTAGGAGACAGAATTTTAAAAGATATAATTCATCAGTTTTCACAAAAGTGTAAGAAGTTACAATCAAATTTTTCTTATTATAGGGAGCTACCTTACACCTATGTATCCACCTGGTTCAACTTAGCTCTTCACAAAGTAAATGGGATCTCTTTATTTGGATGAATATTTATATAAACAGAAAATGATGGTTAGCTGAACAGAGGCTTAGTAATTTGATACTACAAGACTATCTCTTGTGACCTGTTTGAAACTAAAGTTATTTATTCCTGGAATGTACTTATAAAAACCCCCTCACATTTCTCTGCATTCACAAGTTTTCTTTTTTTCCATACAGAGTTAACAGAATTCATAACTCAAAAATAAACCAAAAAAATAGCTAAGAAGAAATGAGACAGTAATTTTTAACTTTCCTTGACACCACATCCATCTTTTTTTGCAGTCCCCTTTAAAACCTCACACTAACTCAGCTTCATCATATTTTTTTCTGAATCATCTGTTTGAAGGAGGGAGATAAACATAGCTCCAAATTCCTCAAAGTATTCCCCCAAATGATTTACTTAAAATAAATAAAACCATTGGGAATCTTTAAAGGCACGGTTACAACTAGTAGTCCTCATATAGGACAAAAAAAAATAAAGATAACACCACAAATCAATTGCAAATTAAGGGAAGGCATCATTAACAGAACTAGCCAAGAGTAAAGCTTAATTTTCATGAGCTTTCCCTTTACCTGCTTCCCAATGAGACTGCAACAAATGGTTGTTAGATTATACCCTAAAATAATGACCAAATAATACCTAGCCTAGCAAAAGAGTTTAGATATTTGTTGACATATCTCACAGCAACCTCCCCAAAAGTTATTGCAACAATCTCACTATATGAAAGCTTTTTAAAATGTTACACACACACAAATACACAAATACATAAAACTTAGAGGAAAATAGTTCAATATAACATATTTAGTTAGTACAACTCAGATACATGAATCACCAGAAATAAGAAGTAATTGGAGAAGGAGAAGAGGAAAACGGAAATTATGTCTTAACTGCCCTCCATTAGGCGTATCTTTCCACAGGTGAAAAGTTTCAATGGGCTATTTCAGCAAAACTAGGTTATCAGAAAAATTAGAAAAAAAAAGCAGTCAAGTAGGTAGGAATCAGTCTTTATGGAATGTGACAGAGGACTTTGCCTACCTATTCACCTTTTGTTGTTTATTATCTAATATCTTGAGTATGGCCCGAAGGGGACAATATAGTCTAGGATATATTAATACTTCCTCTTACAGATTGAAGTAATCATCATTTAGATTACAAAAATTATGGAAACGGACACAAGGATACTTTAATTTTTTTTCCTTAAAATAACTTAATTCTTTGTGGTTTAACTCCCACAGGGAACTTCAATGTTGACTTCAATGGGAATAGAAGTAAGCCACTAATCCTTGATGGTACTTTGATTTTAGTTGTTTGACACACCAAACACTGACCTGTGAGGACAAAAAAAATAAAAATTCTTCCTTTATAAGTACATAAATATGAAAGTATACAGGAAATCATATATTCTTCCTTTATTTCAATAGTAACCAAAAAGTCAATGAAACAGTCCAGTACTTCTGTCATTCACTTAAATTAAAAGAAAATGCTCAATATAACAATAAAAACAGTGGTCCCAAATCAAGTAGCACCATATTGTCTTTATCAAAATGATGAAAAAAAAATCAGAATAGGAACTATCAACTTAAAAAAAGAAATGGGTTCGTGAGCTACTACCCAACAATTGTCTGTACCTTCACCTACCATGGCATCACAGCTAACTGCAATAACTGAAGAATCACAGAAATGACAAGTGCAGGAGACTCACGGAGTGGAAGATAGGCATCTTCTATTTTAAATTTTATTAATTTAAACAGTTTTCCTATATGCCTACATATGTTCCCTTGTTTTATTTGATGGTATAGGTTTCTCATGAGTGAAGTTCATTGAGTTCTGCACAGTCTCAGGAGAGAGTTAGGTGCTTTAAAATGGCGGTTCTAGAAATCCTTATGTCGAACAGTGAGCCACTTCAAGTAGGTAAAATGAAAACTGTAGGTATAAAGCTGTATCAACTTGTTGGAGATTTTCTCTGAGGCTCAAGCCACTCTATTAAGGACTTGGAATCCTCTCCTGTAACAGCTCTTTGAAAGAACTGCAGAAGACTGTTTTCTAGCAAAACAAAATTGCAGGAGGAAGCAGTTGGTATTTCTGTGCTTAATAGTTAGGATCCTCAAGCAGACATCTAATCTCTCTCTTAAAACGAAGAAATTTAAACCTCTATTCCCCAAAATCATCTTACTCAGGTAATTTAGCTTGTTTAAAATGAAATAATTTTCCATCTTTGTTTATAAAGTGGCATAGGACAAACTATATCCTTGAGGAGGAGAAAGAATGAATTAACACATATATATGTAGATAGGTATGTCTGTGTAACACCCTTATCTCAGTGGTTAACCTGCACTCAAAGAAAAAGTGGTTTTCTTTCCCCAACAAAAAAAAAATAAAATTTGCTTTTGCAAATATTAATCATAAACTAAAAAAAACAAAAAAAACCCCAAAAATGCCAAACAAAAAATAAAATAAAAACCCAAACCAAACCAAACCAAACTAAAAACAAACCACACCAAAACAAACAAAAAAAACCTCCTCAAAACACCCCAACCAACCGAACTAGTAAAAAAGCACCCATTCTATCTCCTCATTTAGTTCTGCCTAAAAAAAAAAAAAAAGTATATCTGCAACTCACCACCAAACTAAGGTTTCTTAAGCCTTATTATTTCTTGTCTGTTAAATCAAACTTCTCTAAATATTTACGTGAAAAATTACTAGTTCCTGGGTTCTGGGTTAGTCACAAATCAGAAAAAGAGTTGTCCAGTCCTGGACAGTTCTCAGACATGTTTACTTCTTGAGAGCTTGAAAGCGAATTATGACATTGCATAGTGAGACCAAAGACAATTCTGACAGGAATTGTGTAATCGTATTTATGGACTCCAGTGCCTCTGCTCTACCTAAGACTTTCATTCAGCTTAGGAAGCATCAAGTGTTCAGAAGTCCAGTTTTTCTTCATCTTCTGAAGAAGAAAATTACAAAGCAATTGTGCTTTTAATTAATTAATTTTTAATTAATTAATTTTTAAATTAATTTAAATTTCATTTTAAATTAAAAAATATTTACTTTTTAATAGGGGCTTTATTTTCACCTCTCTGCTAAGAACATTAAAAATATACTTGCTTTCATATCTTTTCCTCAAAAAGTGTTCATGCAATCTACTTTCCTCGAACAGTAGTCCTGAGTATATAAAATGTTAAATTAAAAAGGACAAGAATGTCTACATGCCTCCTTCTCTCTGTTGATGTGTTCAGTAATTCTGTACTATCCCACTTTTTTTTTTTTTCTTTCTCTTTTACTTTGGGAAAAGAAACTAATATTTTACCTCACAGTACATTTAAGAAGTGTTCCTAATGTGCAGCAGTGTCTTTCTTAGACACCTAAAGTTATGACTATGGACAAAATCATTAAAATTTTATGAAGTTTTTCTTACTCTAGTAATTTCTGAATGCTTAAAAAAAAAGAAAAAGTGCATATGTTTAGCTCATATATATGTGTGTCTTTTAAGAAAAACAAACTCCTGAAATTAAATGGAAAATCAGTGTGGTCTTTAGAAAATCTTACACCATGGTGCTGTCTAAGTAGTCTGCCTTTGTTTTTAAGAATGATTGTTGTTTTTTGAACAGTTTTTAATTGGAATTGTGTGGAGCTGCCAAAATTTGTATTACTGAAGTGTAAAAAAATAAATAATTCAGATAAAAGGATCGAAAGGCACTGTGACACTTAGTAAACTAACTTCCCTCTACAGATCATAGAATATTTTGAGTTGGAAGAGACCCACATGGATCGAGTCCAACTCCTAAGTAAATGGCCTATATAGGGATACAACTTGTGAACCTTGGCATTATTAGCACCCTGCTCTGACAAATGAGCTAATCTCAATTAATTCTAATTTTATATGATTTATACAAAATAAACTATGAATTATAGTTTAAATTTCTTCTAGATGTTGCTTGGGATAACCTTAATTCTGTGCAGTAAGAAGGTGATATAATCATTTGAAATTCATGCACATTAAACTTCTTGGCTACAGCACACAATAATTTAATCTTTAAACTATTGTGATTGACAGATAGCTCCCAAAACAACATCAGTGAAAGGATTATACTATAATACAGTATAAACTATATGAACAAAACCCCTGAGTCTTTTCCACTGCACAGTACTTCAAGCATTTCTCATACATGAGATTTTTTAACTTTTGCTGCTTGGAATCATTATTTTTTCTCTGAATCTTTTCACAAGAACTGCTAGTCATTAATCAGAAACTGGCTGGTAATGATGCACCAGTAGCAAGCCTTCTTTCTTTGCCTCCAGCAGTCCTTCAAGTATCATAATTTTAAAGGTTTATGATTCATTATACTTACACGTTTCCTATAATAAGATATTTTGCCGCAAAAATAAAGTAATAATATGCATAGTTTCACTTTTTAGACAGAGGGATTTGACAGAATTCTCAGCTTTGCCACAAATGTCCTGTGCTTTTCTGCTCTACATACAAACACAGTCACTTATTATCTGTGCTACAAATGACTATGAAGTTTTTTTAAAATTGAGAATATTGCCTGTACTGGCTTGACATATGAAAACACAAGGAAACATGTTGCAGTGAACTGCTAGTGTGTGGTTTCCTCTAGAGATAGTAACATTGCTTTTCTTGTTTTGGAATCAAAATTTTATCTATTGATGATGCTCATAAGTCAACATAGACTGGTTTTAACAGTACTTTTACTACTTTTATCTGTAAGTAAGTTTTAAGAAGTTACCTACCCCTACCAAAAAAAAGTGATACAAATCCAAAATTTGACACATAAAATGTGCAGCTGTTCAGATATAATTTACAGTAACTGCAAAATTATGGGGTTTAGGTAGGACATGCTTGAAAACATGCATTCTGTGTCAAATTAAAATCCTTAATGCAATTAAAATTAACCGGTGTCAATTAATATTCATAATATGAAAAAGAGTAACAAATATTGAACATGGCAAAAAAAGAGGAGAAAAATGAGAAAAAAGAAGGGAGGAAGGAAGGAAGGAAGGAAGGAAGGAAAGAAGGTTGGTTATATAATATTGATTTATCTGAAATATACTCAGTATTCAACAAGACAGAGTGAATTTTTGCAGTTGGAAGCTCAGTGTACTTTTATATAATAGCATTTTGCAGTAAAAGAAAAATATTTTCTAAAATAAGATTTCAGTCTTAATCTGAATTTTGTCTCTCCTTTTTCTTTCACGTTATCTGACTTCAAAAGAAGAAAAAAGTATTTCCAGTAATTAACGTATACACTCCAATTTCAAAATCTACTAAACTGCATGACAGTATGTGAATTTTTGATATTCATATAGATAAATATAATATTCAATGCTCATAAAGTTCTGGCAGCATGCACTCTTCCTTCAGTCCATTTGATTAATTCTTCACAACTTAGTTGTACAATGTTCATTCTAAAGAAACAAAATAAGCAAGTAAACAAAAAACAAACAAACAAAACTTACAAAGTTCTGTAGTAATATTATGCCTGGATAATGAAACAAGAATTTCAAATAAAGTGTGGAGACATGTCTATAAAAAATCCTATTCCTTATGTTACAGAAAAAAGTGTTATACAAATATTTTAGTGTTTTGTTCTAATTTTTTTTTTTTCAGTAAATGACCTAGCTGGGACAGATTGCTTATTGATGTGAAGAAGCTTATATAGCACGAATACCATATATGAAACAGATGTCTAACTTTGTTCTTATATTGTGATTATAACTGAACAGGATTCAGAGAAAGATTTTATTATGACATGAGAACTATAACAGCAAATGCTGCATGTCCTGTTGGAAAGTATTCTAGTGATAGAAAGTTCCTGCTTCTGGTTTTGTAAAGGTGTGAAAAACACAGACATCCCAAATTGGCTTCTAAAGATCAGTTTTGCCTTCTACTGAATTTTGTATTGGTGACATAGTATGAGAGGTGGAGGGACAGAATGCATTGTGATAGAAACACAAAAATTTGGCAGAAAATCTGACAATGACTGATATGTTGGAGTTCTAATGTCAAAAGGTAAATCACTGATCAGAGTACACACATGCCAAAAACTTTACGCTCTACATAATTTATACTTATAATTGACACTTTATATCTACAATGCAGTTTATTGTTTAGGTCTGTTGTTTTTCTTATGGAAAGAGGAAGTAGTGTGCACGAATATAATAAAACACATAAACCTTTTTTTTTAATATAAATTAAAAAGATAGTTTCTACCAATTGGTAATATGAAGTCATTATTAACTAGTGTATTAAAATAATCTGACTCGCTCTTTTTGTGCTTGAAAGTTCATTACATACCTGATGATCCTGACAATCTACAGCTCTTGGTTTCCTCTGAAGGAAATGGCAAGAATTAAGTTTCTCTGCCTGATTTACATACTGGTATAGACTAAATGTATTTGTGCTATTGTAGAATTCACTTTCCGACAATATTCCAATAATTTAAGAGGTCCATTTCTAATTTGTTAGCTTGTTTTATTTTTAAAGGTGTATTTTTAGGTAAAACAAAATTAGAGAGTAAGCTTCATCTGAATCCTAATTGAACTAAAAGGCAGAAAAATGTACAGTGCTTAAAATTTGTGGTCTTCACATAGACTTGGAACATGAAATGTAACCTTACATAAATTGACCAGGCTTTCTGAATGTTCTATTAGATATTAGAAATATGTTAATTTTTTAATAGATCTGGGCTATTTTAAGTTGGCTTTTTGTATTCTTTTAATAAAGCAGGCCCACAGGACATTTAATTTCAGCAAAAGCAGGGAGATGAAGTTATAAATCTCTATTCATTGGTAGTGTTAGTGGAATACATAATATGAAAAATGGTATGAATTCATAATGCATTTGCAATCACGTCTAGTCGTGTGCTATTGTATCTAGCGTTACAAATCAGGATCAGTTCAATACAAGCACTTCTGAGATTCAAGGGAAAGGTAAAATTACTATGAAGCCCAAAGATCCTAATTTAGTAGTTACATGAACATGAAGTTCTCTCTTGTTTTTGATCCCTGCTGCACAGGAACTTACACTGAACTCCTTGAGAAGCAAGCAGACTTTGATAGATTGTTGCTGTCTCAGTGTGAGTAGTGAAGGGCACAACATGTAGATATTCAATTTGTTTCTTGTAGACATCCAAATATCTTCTTATACAAGCAAATTAGGGAAGTATAATTAAATCAGCATATAGGATGTCTAGTCATCAGTGCAACTCAACCATACAATCACCTGTCTCTTATCATTACTCATTATCGTAAAACTACTGCTGACATACATGTTCCTTCCTTTGAATCACAAATATATTATGTCTGTTTGTTTTTTCATTTCTTGCCTGTGTTCCTGTAATCTATTTTTTGAGCTTCTCCTATTAATCAAGATAGCAATACATTAAATATAATATATTTTTCCTATTTTACAGTGAAGTCATCACCATGCTGTCTTCTGGATGAAAATATTTCTCAAGTGGGGATGATTTCATATTAGTAAAAAACATTATGTCAGATCATTGAAAGATTTTACCTCTCAGAAAGTGAAATGCAGATTGGCATTTCATCCAGATGATAGTATTCTTACATTTTTTGGTTTGTTTTGGTTTGTTTTTGTTTTTTCTTTCTTTCATGAAGTTGTGTTGGGATTTTAGTAGTTTTTCACCACATTTTGTGCCAGCCTGTCTTTTCTTAAAGATATATTTATGATGAAAAGCTGATAATAAAACAAAAAGTAATTTTGCAATAGCTACCACTTAATAAAGTCTCATTGAAGCATACATATATATGGAACTTCTATTCAGTAGTATTTTATCTCCTATTTTATTGAATTCTTAATTCACTGTCAATTAAAATGCAAGTATAATAATCGATTTAGTTGTTACACTGTAGTTTATTGTGCATGAGATATATGCTTTGGTCCTGGACCATTTCTGCTTCTGTAGAACGTAAATATAAGATGTTATTTCTTTGGAAAGTGTTTTATGAGTAGCAAGGAATATTAATGCAACCCAATTTACTGAAAATGACACAAAATGTCACTCTTGCATTTCATGTATATCTTGATATGTCCCTCCAAGAAAATAAACTTTCTTGTCCATTGCAATTAATTTTGATTTTTTTTGTAATAATATTTCATTAAAATTTTCAGAAGCTAAAGGAAAAAAGAACACTATATGCTATATTGTGGCCACATATCTACCCAAAAAGTTGATTTGGAGATTATTATCCACATAGATATTTAAGAAGGATATTTTAGTATAGTTTAAAAAAAAAAAGCCAAATCAAAACCAACCAACTAATATAATCCACAAAATCCTCAAAGAAACAAACAAACCCCCCAATCAACAAAAAACCACTAACTTAACACTGGAACTTAAAATATTGTACTACCCATATACTATTAATGAAAAGGAAAAGGTTTGGTTTTGTTGCTTTGGTTTTGTGGTTTGGTTTGGGTTTTTTTAGGTTTCAATTAAAGGTAAGGATCTATGATGATTTTGTAAGAATTCATTATTTCTATTTGCGTAATTTAACTGCAGCATACCATATATGTTACTGAACAATTAAAGCAAATATGGTCTAATTGCAGCTACTGGGATAACATTCCTGGTAATGAAAACAATAAACCATGTACTGTTAAATATATATGAAAGATATATAATCTTTAATTGTATTTTTAGACTACAGCACAGTAAATTCTTGCATATATATTAGTCTGTATATTTGTATGTATACATTAGAAGTTTAAACCTGCGGAGATACACTTGTCATTCTTTTAATTTCTTTCTTTAGAACTGAAAACTGGTGATTTCATATTCGGCATCTGGTCATAACATATGCATGATCCCTGACCAATCTGGCAGACTAGAAGAGTATAAAAACTTTCCATCCTTGCATAGCCAGCCTAAAAGCCATGCATCATCTATTTTAAAATCTACTCGCTTGCAATAGAATTCACTCTAAAACAGAAGGTACACATTATGAGCTGACATAATTATTGTTACACACTCCCTATAAACCATTCAGAATATTTGAAGTGTAAAGTTAACTGATACATATGATATTAACATTGTAAGTAACAGTCCACAGCCTTTGCACTGAGTTTGTAAAACAGAGTCTTGTCATACTTATTTTGTCTCAACTTATGTTTACCATTCTGAAGCTTTATTTTTACTTTGCTTTGCTCTAAGGCCTTTTATTTTTTTTTCCCTCTGATAGCAAGGTAGCTACTTCTGATTTGGTTTGTGATTTGTTTATTTTTTGTTTATATTGTAATGATATAAAAATGCTTTTATTCAAATGGTAGTCCCAATTATTTATTTTGTGCAGAATGAAATATATGTAACGTTAATATAGTGGTATAGTGTAGAGGAATACAGCTCTGCTATGATAGTGAAGGCCTTGAAAGTTGAAACAGAGGATGATATGCAAAAATGCACAGGATTAAAAGCCAAAGGATTTAACTGGATGTGGGCAAAGGCAGGCCTTGGACATCCCAAGCTATAAAAATCCAACAAATGCCAACTAAAGACAAGAAGACATAAAGATGAGACTAACCAGTCTTAGCGTAAGAAAACACAAGTATGTAAGATATGTAATATTTACTCTGTACAGTAAACACAGATGTAACATGGTCCTGCAGAAATACATTAACAATAATACAACAGTGACCCAAAATGAAACCTAGGATGAGGGAGAAGAAATTACCAAGATCATAATGCTCCCCATAGAGGACTTCAGATGCTGCACAACCAGAAGTAGACTGAAGCTGTCAACCTAAGGAGAGAAAGGGGCTGTAGAATGTCAGCTCCTGAAAAAGAAGTGTGTAGTACAGTGTGGATGTGCGACTATTCTAGCTGTATTGTTAGCACTGAGACCTTCTGTAATAGTAGGATTTTCTTTTTTTACCCTGTAATAATTAGGTCTTGACTAAAAAGAATTGATTAGATTGTTAATATATCTGTTATGCCAGCAATAAATCATTGGCTTTACCTATATGTTTCCTTTTTTTGCATGCAAAAACATTTATGTTTACCTATCTGCTTCTTTTTTTTACATTCTAGAATTTGCATGTAACTCTTCACTTTTGAAACAGCTACAGCACATCACTGAAACTCCTGACTAAGTGAACTTTAGAAAACTGAACCAATGTTTCCAACGAGTATGTCTTCTAAGTTACATTAAGCTGGTAGCTTCATGTCTTAACAATCATAAAAAAAAACTGCCTTTCAGGTATTCCCATATTTGTCCCACAGGCTACAAAAGATTAAAATGGAGAAAAGAAAATAAGTTTGCACAGTCAGTCATGTCACTGTTCACAAGTTTTAGCAATGGATTACTCTAACACAGAATGAAAAATTAACTACTGTGAATGAAGAAAAAGTGAGCACAGGGCTAAATGAAACCCAGTAATCTCATATCCCAGCTTATTAAATTGCATTTAAAACCTGAAAGTAACTCTAACCTAGGAATTCACAAAACACATAAATACTGGTGAATCTGGCCAGATGCATTCCCATTTTGTGAAAAAAGCATTCTCTTATCCATAATAGTAATGTATCAGGGCTTGTATGTGGTATTGATGGTACGTTGGAAGGGAGGCTGAATGATTTATTGTATCTCATTATTATTCTCCTACTCTATTTTTATTTGATAGTACTTTTTCCCCCCAATTAATTAATTGTTTCTTTTGCTGACAGCCTAGATTGTGACTCTTGAATTGACCTTGATTCATCTCATCCAGAAATTAGAGATGTTGGCCATAAGAACCAATACATATGGTATCCTCCCACTCCAACACTTTTAAGATTTAGCTAAGAGCTAAGTACATCAGCAAAGTACTGCTGATGCTTTTGCCTTTCCCTCTGGCTTATTTAATTGCTCTTCCCTCTTGTACTACACAGTGAATAATAACACATGACCTTTTACTTTGTTCTGCATCTATATTGTGTTTAGTGAAGGTCCTCCCAATTATGCAGACTTCTGCAGACAGATTGCAGTACTGACATTTCTATGGTACACCATAACTTTGGCAACATTTTTGTTTCTGAAGGGAAAAAAAATGAATAGCGTGAACCTTTTTCTCTCCACCTTTTGTTTCATAACATTTCTTATCATTTTATCCAGCAAAACCAGAGAGGCATTAATCTGCTAACTTCACAGTGCAGTATTGAGCATTTTATCAGAAAGATTTGAAGCATATCCAAATTTAAGCTCAAAGACAAGGATACTAATTGAGAGAACTGTCATTTGCTGCTGCAGGCTATGGCTTTGTTTGCATGACACCTTCCCGGTGTGTTTATTACCATACAGCTAAGTTGTGTTCCCAGCATGAGCTGACACCTTTCCAGTTCACTGATTTCAGAACGGTATCTGAACATGTTCATTCAACAAAAATAATCCCTGGACTCTACAGTTTTTCCTTACAATTTGTTTAAATCATACTAGAAGAATGATTGACCTGAGGGATAGTAGTGATGCTAACATTAAGTACAGTAATATATTTAAATGTTTTGGTTGTTTTCTTACAACATCAGGTGCTGAAACAACTAACAAGCATATAACTCAAAATATTCTTACTTAGCATGTCAAGATGAAGAAAGTATTATAATTAACGTGACAACAAAAATTACTCTAAGTAAAATGCCAAACAGGATATTTGTGGTTACAAGTGAGGTGTAGCACAGTAAAAGAAAAAAATAAAATATGTGAACTAGATTGCTGTCAAGAACAATGAATTTTTGTCCCTACATAAAATACACGTCATGTAACCTAAGTATGTCAAGGAATGCAAATTAGTCATCCCTGTTTTTTTATGAAGTCAGGTTGACTGTCGTAATTACAGGTCATTCTTTCAATTTTTTCATAACTGGAGAAACAACTACTTAGTGACACATTATTATTTTCTTCTGAATGTGAGTCTACATAATTTTTTGCACTTATATGTTTGTTCAATATTTCACTAGTTTACTTTCTGGTCTAAGGCTCTAACCATTTGTAGTATCTAAGGAACAATCAAGTCAAGGTTTCTAGGAAGAATAACCCATGAAGAGTAGATGTCAATAAGAAAACCATGGCAGAAGAAATTCTATGCTCTACTCCCATTGTAAGAGAAATCAGGTTCATGACCATTTGAGGAGTAAATATGGAGGACCTGATGAGATGCATTCCAGAGTTCTGAGGGAATTGGCTTATGTAGCTGTCAAGACACTCTCCATGATAGTTGAAAAGTCATGGCAGTCAGGTGAGCTCTCAGTTGACTGGAAAACAGGAAGCATTTCACCCATTTTTAAAAAGATTAGAAAGGAAGACTCAGGGAGCTACCAACCTGTCTCACTCACCTCTGTGACTGGGAAGATCAAGGAACAGATCCTCTCAGAAGGTATGCTGAGGCACTTGGAAGACATGAAAGTGATTTAAGAGAGCCAGCATAACTTCTCAAATGTCAAGTCTTGGCTGACAAACCCAGTGGCAGTATATTATGGATCGACTATGTCAGTGGACAAGGGAAGAGCTACGGATCTCATTTATCTGGAATTCTGTAAAGCCTTTGACCTAGTTCCCCACAACATCCTACTTGAGTTGAAAGCATATAGATTTGGAAGGCAGACTGCCCAGTGGATAAGGAACTGACTGGATGCTCACATCCAGAAGGTAGTAGTTGACCACTCAATTTTCAGATGGAGATCAAGGACAAGTCGTGTCCCTCAGGAGTCATCACTGGGATGAATCCTGTTTAATGTCTTTCTCAATGACATAGGCAGTGGGATTGAGTACACCTTCAGCAAATTTTCAGACATCAAGCAGAAGCAGTGCAGTTGACACAGCTGAGGGATGGGATACCATCTGAAGGCACCTGGACAATCATGAGGAGTGGACCCATGGGAACCTCATGTGGTTCAGTAAGCCAAGAGCAGGGTGTTGCACATGAATCAGGGCAAGGCTCAATATCAGTAGACTCTGGGAGATGAAGAGATTGAGAGCAAGTTTTGGCCAGGCTGGTGGATGAGAGGCTGGGCACGAGCCAACGATGTGCACTTGCATCCCTGGAAGCCAACCACATCCTGTGTTGCATCAAAAGCAATGTGGTCAGCAGGTCAAGGGAGGTGGTTCTGCTTCTCTACTCTGCTCTTGTGAGACCCCACCTGGAGAACGGCATCCAGCTCCAGAGTGTTCAGCACAGGAGAGTGGGTCCAGAAGAAAGACCACAAATGGTCAAAGGGATGGAATAATCCTTCTATGAGTTTAGACTAAGATAATTGAGGTTGTTCAGCCTGAAGAAGAGAAGGGTCCAGGGAGATATTTTTGCAATCCTCCAATAATTACAGAGGGCTTATAAGAAAGATGGTGTCAGACTTTTAGTAGAGCCTGCTGAGAGAGGAGAAGGAGTAATGGTTTCAATCAAAAATAGGCTTGATTCAGACTAGATATAAGGAACAAATTTTTTACAAGGAGAGTGATGAAACACTGGAACAGGTTGCCCATAAAGGTTGTAGATGCCACATCCCTGAAAGTGTTCAAGGTCAGGTTGGATGCTGGAGCAACCTGGTCCAGTGGAAGATGTCTGTGCTCATTGCGAGGGGGTTAGGCTAGATCACCTTTAAAAGTCCCTTCCAGCCAAGACTATTCTGTGATACTATGAGTCTGTGATTCTTTTATCCTACCATCTCAAGTTTTCGTGATTCTCTGATTCTCTGATTCCTGTTTCTTCCACACATTTAGGACAGGATATTGAACAAGATAATTTCACTTTTCTGTTCTGCAGTTAAATCAAGTATAAATGACAATGATACGTGATTTTCTTATTTACAAGCTGTCTTAGATAATCAAAACTTCTAAAATGTTGAATAATATTTGAAATAATTTTAATAAAAAATTTGAAAAAAATTGAATAAATGTGCGAGGTCATGACATACTTGTGCCTTCTGAGTGAGGGAAAGAGCCAGTAAGAAAAGAAAAAACGCATAAGAGAGAAAAGAAAAATGGTTTACATACATATGAGTGTGAACAGTACTTCAATGAAATTAAAGATTTTGACAGGTAGTATGTGTGACAGGTGAAGTAGTATTTATTATCCTAAAGCAACTGAATATTTACTTATTGTAGATTAATTACGGATGGATTTTGTTATTTAAGGATCAATGTAAGCATGGGCTTTTGTAGAATCAAAACCATGACATTGTCTAAAGGAAATAGAATGTATCCCATTCTGATACTTCATGAAAAATATTTAGCATAATTTCTCAATATTGTTTCACAGATCTTGTTTTCCAGCTATCTGATATGCATTCAGTGTCACCGCTGAGCACAGTATTCTGTACTGTTCTGAATGACAAAAAGATAAGGACAAAGTGCATGTCATTAATAGACTCCCGTAGCTGGATAAGTCACTTTATCAGAACACACTATTTCCTTATGAAAACCGGCCCAAATCCAAAAAAAGGCTTGTTGAACATTGTAGTACCTAATTTTCAGACATGGTACTTTCATAAGCAATTCTTATTTTTATATTCTCAAGAATCATCTGAATCAGCACTAAAGGCTCCTTAAAATTACCATATGAATTATTAAATCAGCTAAGGAAGCACTACCATTACCAATTGCTGATTTTTGTGGCATTTTTATGCAGTGGTCATCATCACAAGTACACACATTACTAAATCTAGAGAGCTTAACCTAATGTTTTCCCTGTGAGATATAAAGTGCTGTAACTTTTAGTATAAAAGTATATAACAAGTATATAATAACTCTTAGAGAAATATGGAACACACTTTTTCTCAGAATATGTATCTGCTTTATAGCTAGCATTACAAAAAAACCCACAAAACCAAAAAATAAACAAAACCCAAACAAAAGTCAAAGAAAAAACCCTGCCCTACCACTGAAAAAGAAAGCTGAGATAAAATCAATTAGAGTGCAATATAAACAAAAAGAAATATGTGATAAAAATATGTTGTTGCTGAAACAAAAATATACCATAAATTAGTGAAGCAGAGTGTATTTCATCCATATTTTTTTTGGCTTGTCAACAACACTGTTTAACCAATTTATCTTTACCTTTGAGTATGAAAGAATTACTCAAAGAATCATCATGGAAAGTATAAACAGCTTTACCAAATAAAATTTCATTCTGGTTCTTTTTCATTTTAATCGAAGTCCCACTGAGTTTTCATTTGAAAAAAAAGGCAGCTGTGGGAGACTCTATAAAAGCAAGACAAATAATCCAAGATAAAAGCAACTGTTAGTAGAACATCATAAATTACATCCCCATTGTCTACTGTAAAAAAAACCACCAAACAAACAAAAAAAAAACCCAACAACACAATAATAAACTCTGCAGAGACTGGAGCTCTTGTTTTATTAAAACAACCAGGACATCCCCGGTTGAATCTTTAACTTCTAGTGCCCCATAATGCACTCAGAATCAATCTTTGGTCATTAACTACCACTGTAATATACTTTTTCTCCAAACAGCATGTTGTTTTTGCCCTTTAAATGCAGACCACAGCCAAAATTTATTGTGCTATGTTATTATGTCATTGAAATATTGTTTTTAAGAAGAAACATGTCAGGTAAAAACTTTGCAGTTGCTTCAGGGTCTGTATAGCAGAGGTTTAAAGGCATCAGATATTACCAGATTCTTTGTTTGAAGATGATCCTAGAATTGACATAGTGAGATATTCTTCTTCTACAGTGTGACAACAAATGTCATTATTATAATAAATATATAACTAATTATTATATTATATATTATTATAGTAAAAGTCATACAAATGTGAAATTTGATTAAAGTTTTTGGTCATTTAATCTTTATTTGTCAAATACCTCTGGTAGGAATCATTCTATACATTTCCCAAAATAAAACATATATATAACGTAACTGAGAAATGTATCTTATTTTAGCTGGAAACAACTTAGAATTTGATTTCCATGTTAGAATGCCTGTTACATTGTCTAATTGGATCAAATTAATTTGAAATTAAGTGGATGTTAGAGGGAAAAAATCCGCAGGACCATTTATTCTCCTCACCACATCTCTCATAATGAGAAGACAGTTAAAGTAATAGATAATTTTCCATATATACATGCATTGCAAATATATTTGTATGAGGGAAAGATAGTATTTTGTAGTCTATTTGTGCCATTATTTCAAAGGGTTTTAGAAATATAATCTGTTGTGAGGTAGTTGTTGATTACTGAAAATCAAATCATGCAACAATCTAGTTTTTATTTTAAAAGCCTCACCTAAAGGATGTATTAATATATTGACTTTTACTCACCGCAATTTTACAGGGGAACAGTTAGCCCCTCTTCTAATCTTTGCATTTTTAATCTGCTGGCATCTGTCATGGAGCCAGGCAAGCCTAGCCTGTGAAGCAGCTATGGCTTGTTTAGTATTGTACGCAAATATTCACTCTCTCTGCAATGTTTTTATTTCCTTATATTGTGTGTATAATGATTAAACAAGTGTGAAATGTTACATCCAGAAACCAGCTGAGCAGGCTGGCCAGGAAGGCAGAATTGGTCCTGCTGCAGTGCCACTCACCACTTCTCATGGTGTTAAATACAGCATGTAATTTCTGGGAAATGTCAGAAGCGTGTGGTATGTAGTGAAAATGCCTATATTTCTGTTTAGAACTTTCCAGTTCTGGCTCAGTTAAGGCTCAGGATGTAATCCTAAATCCCATAGTGTGATTTCTTAATAAATTATTTTCTCTCTCCTTTTCTACTTCCTATTTAAAGTTGTGCCCTTCATGTTAAAAATAGAAATACATTGTTGACGAGACCCTTTGTGGGTAAGAACAGGCACACTCCAGGCAGGGGTATGGTGGAATGATGGAATGACATATTTATTAAAATGGTGCCAGTTTATATAAGGGTGGCATGGAACTTTCTGGAAAGGGGTTGGATTTCAGGAGGAGCATGCAAATCCTTTCACAGAAAAGGAAAAAAAACAGGGAAGGATTATAACCATAAAGGGTAAATGAGGGTGGAGATAACCATACACAGGAAAAGCTCCACTGTGGCAGAATCTGTCCAGTCAGGGATAACACCAAACTCCATTTTGTGCAGCATGCAACAATGCTATTTAACTTTACAAAAGTGAATTCACAAACTGGGAAACCAGTAACAACCTGATATATGGCAATAAACTTTCTCTTGTGTAGGATCCTTGGTCTCATGAAGTCATCTCGTGAAGTCTCTTCCACTTGGTGTAATTTTGTATTCCTACACCTTGTTAGTCACAAAATGTTCTAATTTTCCTATGTTATATCTTGGGCATTCCTAGGCTGCCTCCATCTGGACCATAAAAAGTCTTATTCTAGTAGAAATGTTGTTAATGTTTTCTTTTGTGTAATGTCCCATCTCAGCTATTCCATGGGCTTGATTTTTGAGACTAGTTCAGACAATCTAATATGACATGTAACTGGTATAACCCAGTCTTCTCCCTGAGCTAATCCATTCATAATTTTTGAGACAGTCTGATAATAAGTATACTGTAAAATGTGAAGAAAAATGTAGATATATAGTAGCTAAAATGCTTAATTGAGGGCAAAGCACGGAAGACTTCTATTAGTGTTATTGTTAGCAGAACACACTGTCCACAAAATAGGTTATTTCCTTGCTATTATTCCCTTTGATCCTATAGTACATCAAAGCCCCTATCATCCCTCTAAACCAGTCACAATGTTTCCTTAGATCAGGCTTAAACAAATACTCTCAATCACAAGTAAGAAGATTGTCCTATAAAACAGAGATGTTAGACTTTGATACTAAGTTTAAGAGTATGCATAACCTTCAAGCTCATCAGGAAATTACTGATTCAGTGTTATTATTCTGATAACAGCAAAGTGTTATGTTATAAATCTTGTAATAGATAATTTGACAGCAGTAAAGCTTCCTTAATAGCCAGGAGAAAATTTCCATTTGTGAAAAACAGTTTTTTTGTATTGGGCTTGCGTGACAAGGCTTTCATAGCAGGGGGCTACAGAGGTGGCTTCTGTGAGAAAGTGCTGGAAGCTTCCTGGAGGAGCCAATGCCAAGTGGCTGCACAATGGACCCACTGGTAGCTAAGGCTGAGCCCATCAGCAGCTCTGGGTTAACATATTAAAGAAGGCAAAAAGTTATTGCACAGGAGAAGCCAGAGAAGAGAGACTATGTGAGAAGTCTCTAGAGAGAATGAGAGAAACAGCCCTGCAGACACTAAGGTCAGTGAGGGAGGAGGTAGAGGAGGTGCCCAAGGTGCTGAAACAAAGATGTCCCACAGCCCATGGTGAAGCCCAGGAGGTCCGCAGTGGAGCAGATATCCACCTGCAGACCCTGGAGGACTCCAGGCTATAGCAGGTGCCTGAAGGAGTCTGTAAAACTGGGAAGTCTGTGCTGGAGCAGCCTTCTGGCAGGAACTGTGGAGAGAGGAACCCATGCTGGAACAGGTTTGCTGGCAGGACTTGTGACCCTGTGGGGGACCCACGCTTGAGCAGCCTGTTCCTGAAGGGCCACAACCCATAGAAGACATCCATGCTGGAGTAGTTTGTAAAGAACTGTGGTCTGTGGCAAGGATTCATGTTACAGAAGTTTATGGAGAACTGCATCCTGTGGGAGAGACCCCATGCTGGAGTAGAAGAAGGGCGTTAGGATGGAGAGAAAATTTGAAATGAAGTTTGGGAGGAAAGGAGAGGTGGAGAAGTGGTGTTTTAAGAGAGAAGGTGTTGTAAGATCTGTGTTTATTTCTCATTATCCTACTCTGATTTGGTTGATAATAAATTAATTTGGTTGATAATAGATTAAACTAATATCCCCAAGTTGAATCTGTATTGTCCATGATTGCAATGGTCAGTGATATCTCCCTGTCCTTAGGACCCTCTCCCCTGTCCATTTGAAATGGTGGAGTTACAGAGTGCCTTTAGTGGACACCTGGTGTCCAATCAGGTTCAACTCACCACACAAGGCAGGCATGATATTACTTTAGTACCATTTCAGTTTTCGATATAATAGAGTTGGCTGGAAGCTTTTGAGTGTCATAGGTTGCATTCAGAAAGCTATGATTTTGGAGACATGAGAGAAGAGTGAAAGTTCATTATTAATGCTGAACTTCTGATAAGACAGAAGCAGTTTTGGTTCCTGCCAGCCTCCACTGGAGCCTTGGCTCCTAAGTGTCAGACTTCTGGGCTTCCAGCTTCCTTCTCATTTGCCTCCATATTGCTGAGCCACAGGACTAGAAGCCCTGAGGCTTATGTCTGATCTGTGAATTCAGCCTATATTTTCTACCTCCTTTTTATTTTTAAAGCTTCTCTTTTACTTTTGTTGATTTCTCATTTGCAGGGAAAAAAAACCCTCATTTTTCACTCAAAAATGTCTCTAAATTCTTTCATAATTCTCAATTGTCTCTTTCCTGGAATAGATATTCTGGTTTCAAAAAGTTTGGCATCTGAGGTCATGTGTTTTAATAGTTGTCATATCTCAGCAAGCCCTTCAGTAGACATCCAGGTAAAGATCTGGGAATCTTTATGTCCACTGTGATTTACAGAATTACTTATTCAAGTGGTATATAGCTGACCCAGCCAGTCATAACAATTTTGAAGTGTCATCAAATGTTGGTGACTTATACATTGATTCTATTTTATATCAGGCCTTTTGCAACTTTACAGATAGCATACACATAGTACCCTTCTTTGGAGATTCTCAACTGCAATGCAGTTGAAAAGGTTGCATTCAAAGTATTGCAAATATTGTTCACAAACAAAGAGGAAGCAGATGTCATATATAAGTGAATCATAAAAGAAAAAATATTGTTAGTTTAACTTAAATATTGTTAGAGAAAAAGAGAGAAAAGAAGTGCAGTTAAAATTATAACATGCATACACCTTGGTTTCTCTATTTTTTTCTGGTGTTGTTCTAATTCCCCTATTGCTCTGAATATTTAGTGGTCTCACTTTGATAGTGATGGTGGTGGTCTGGAGTTGTTGGGTGAGTTGTCAGAATTTGGGAATACTTCCCCAGGAGGAATATGATGTTCATATTGATGTTTTCTTCTTCCTCATTGCAGGATCTAATTGGGAAAACTTTTGTATTTTTCCTAACTTGCTTTTACACCTTGCTGTTTCTTCCTTGGTTTGCAGCTCCATGTTACCGACAAATATCTTTCATGTATATTATACATAATTTCCTAATTCTTTTTATTATCCTTAACACCAGTTTTGTCTATATCCAGGTCTGCATTTCTTTAACTAAACTTTGAAGAGTTGTTTAGCGCTGTGGGGTCTTCACTGCTGACACTATGCCCTCCCTTATCCCATGTATATTCTCTTCTTCACCTGATTCTTTGTTCTCAAAGCTTTTGTTCTTGTAACAGGCTTCTATTTCTCTACACTACCTCATTATTTTAGGGTCACAAACATGGAATTCTTGATAGACTACCTACTTGTTACAGATATCTGTATAAAGCAGTGTCTGTATCACACAAAGATACAATTAGAGCGAAACAAATTGCCCTTAGATATCTGGTGAATTAGAAAAAATTAGTCACATCTGAGCAAAGTAAAGCAAAGCTGCAGAGAGGTGAAGAAGGCACCTTGATTTTTAAGTGTTGCAAATTCCATACAGAGCTTATGACCAGCTATTAGCAATTACAATGCTGTTGTAGAAGGCTACATGATTACAATGTGCAGGGAAAAACTTTGCATTCAGAGTTAAACCTCACCAGGTTTAATAATCTATAAATCTGTTACAACAAAGAAAAAATGTGCTTCTAACGATAGCTTTGGGGGGGAAAATAGTGTCATGTACTATTTACACAGAAATTTAATGGTTTTCACTGAGTTAAACATCTTGTAAGCCTTCAAAATTTCTGAAAGGTGTCAGAAACTGTAGGAAATATAATTCATTCTCATAAGGTATTAAGGTTGCATTTTGTCTCCTCTTCTATTTCTATTGAACCATCTATTTTGCTTTTGTTGTTTGACTGTCAATTGCTTCTCTTTTTTCTTGAAACATCTTAAAGAGTTTTAGCTTCTTATAGCAACCATTGCATTGTATTCAATGAAGTTAGATAAGGAAAGTGAGGATGAGAACACGTCAGGGAAAACTGTAAGGTGGCAATGTTGCATACATAATTAGGACAACTTGAATGCCTTGGTAGACCACCAAACTAAAAATAAAAAATGTAAGAAAGAACTTCTGCTTATAAAGCACATACCTTAGATGAAATTGCATGAAGACTGAACTAATTAATAGTTTTATTAATAGAGTTCATATATTGGCACTTGTAGGCCTTCTGCTATATAATTACAGCACAGAGATGCATCCCAAAACCAGACTCAGCAGGTGGTGGGATATAACCACTCCAAGAAGTTAAACAGTTCTATTTATTATCAGTTCTAGGCAGCAAAGAGCTTGTGCTTATCTACATGCATTTTTTTCTCCTTCAACAGAGTGTACTTAAGGCACAGTGCATCCTTCCCTGACAAGCTGAAGCAGTTATGATTTTTGTTGTGCTCTAACTCCCATAGCTTGTAGAAATGTATGACAGGAGACTTACTGACTTGTTCACAGTTTACTATGTGTTTTCTATGTGACTGATCTTCTGTTTAAAAACATGTGAATGTTCACCTTGTCTTTGCTACTGCATTACCAAGTAGAGGCAATCTTCTGGAAGAAGGGATAAAGGGCATGCTCCTTCTCTGAGTACAACTGGATTTCAGTGTATCCTAACCCTGTATTATGTATCTCAGCTGAGATTTCTGAGATGAACAGGAAAGTTGCAGCCAACAAGCACCAGAGCAAAATCCGTAGTTCAGAACTGGTGAAAAAAACTAAGAATCAACAGATTGATTTTGTTTTTTCTAAACAAAAAATTGTTGCAGAAAGGAGGAGTCACAGGAATATTTCTGTTTTGACACAGTGAGTGGAGCAGAAATCTGCTTCAAAACTCTTCATATTTTATCACAGCACATTTGTTAAAAAAATTGATTTGTAGCAGCTTTTCTATTTATGTTGTAACTAAACACAGTTTAGGAAATTGGAAACTTTTCCTGTCTTTGGTATATTAACTTAAAACCAAAGTAGTTTCTTTTCAAAATTTTGACTCCTGATTCAAAAAAACAGAACCAAAACCAAAACCAAACCAACCAACCAAACAACTGAAGTTATTTAATTTAAAAATTATCAAGAGGAAATATTTTCATATTTTATATTGTCTCATAGTGTATTGTTACAGTCTGCTTAAATGTTGTAGAAGAAGTTCAGATTTGAATATTTTCCCTGAGCAAAACTAAAACTCACACAAGTTATCCGTTGGTACCAAAAACTGAGTTTATTAATTGCTAAGAGATGCAAAGAGAAGAAAGAAAGTTGGAAAAAGCTAATATTACTTTTAGAAGCAAAGAAAAGCTTACTACCAAAACTACCTTTTGCCAAGTTGGAGTGGTGTGGGGGTGAGGGTGGAATGGGGGAGAGAAACAGTTTCTGCCCTTTATTTTCTCTGTCTTTGCTGCTTTTCAGTGTTATTATCTTTTTCTGCTATTGCTCAGAACATCTTGATGACGTTAAAAATTGCATGTTTTTGACAAAAAAAAAGAAATAGCGTAGTTCTATATCATTGTTTATTCACACTGTGAAAGTTAGTGGGATTATAATTAACTAAAGGTATCACTTATTCTGAAAACGTAAAAGTATTCATCGAACTACTGCATAATAAATATTAGTTTGGATACTTTCATAAAGTATTTTATATCACATCAGACATTTTGATTTGTTTTACAGTAGGGTACTGCATCTGGGCTGAATTAGATGGCAATATTTTTGGTCTGTGTTTGGCCCAGCCACTTGTGAGGAGTCATTCTCTTTCTGCCAAGTTATGGAAAAACAGACCGGTAAAGATGGACTCCATCCTTGAAGGAGGCATTTTTGTGTAAACTAAAATTAATTGGGCTCTCACTATTGGCTGATGGCCCTTCAAGGGCACTTGAAGGAAAAAGAGAGGAGGAGAAGGATGAAGTAAACCCCCAGACCCATTTAATGAAACCCTCTGAAACGTACAGGAGTCCAATTATATAATGGGGGGAAGGTGCCAGGAATCTCTCTCTGGGCGGTACTGGCCACACCTGCTCAAGTAACACATCATTTGGCAAATTAGATAAAAAGCAGATTGCTCATGTTTCAGGGCTTTTTGGTCACTTCAGTTGACTAGGACAATGTTGCCTTTTGGCGGGGACTCCTGCCTTCATGAGGAGCCAGCCTACACTTGAGGATGCAGCCACTGCTCTGGGAAGTCTGGGCATTCTGGGGTTGGTGAGACAACCCTGTGGGAAAACACCTTGGGATTTGGGTGTTTATACCTGGGAGCTTATTCTCTCTCTTTCTCTCTCTTTCTCTCTCTGTTTTCTTTCCTGTTTACTTTGCCACTCTTTTGGTCATAAAACTACTGTTTGGTTTAAGCTCTGAACAGTGTCCCAGTTTCAGTTTCAACAGCCTTTTGGACCACCTTTTATCCTGGAACAGGTATTATCAATTGAACTCACACAATTTTAAGGGAAAGCTCAAAAATTTGGCACTTGTAATGAATCGATAGAAGGAGGGACAGACAGATGGAAGCATATTATTACTGCCAGCTTAGAGGACAACTTCTGGCATCCAGAAGGTTGGAGGTAGGTTTGACAGCTTTCTGGAATTTAGTAGCAGAAAAGTCATAAGGATTTTTAGTACCCAGATAGGCCACATGGTTTTGGGTTTTTCTTTCCCATCTTTTTCCTAATTTGTAGGGTACAATTAACCTGCTGTTGAAGAGGAAACTGATGTTCTACTGCAACGAAACCTGTTAGTTTTGTGTTGACTAGTAATCTACTTTGCTGTTAACTATGAACTTACCCTTGAAATAGGACTGTAGTGTCTGTACTGGGACAAAGGCAGATTAAATAGGGTTCATTCTCACAAGAATTTACTGCATGATTACTCTTTTGTATTATTAATTTCCTTGAACTTGCTAAAAATTATTCACTTACATTAAGAAATTCACAGAATTATTTTTTCCCCTGAAAGGAAGGAAAATTAAATTTTGTAGCTTGTGCTGGTTAACTCCTTTGGTGATGACTTTTCCCACTTTCTGTTTAGGAAATATGAAATGCTGAGACACAGCTCCTGGAAAAGTATTCTTGAATTATGCTGAAATGGATAAAAAGTATAACCTTTATTGCAGAATACATAGTATCATTTCAGTTAGAAAAAAATCCAAATAAAACTGAAAACTCACTCAACTACTTGTGTCAAAATTGTGCTAGAATATGAAATATTTTTTGTTTAGGTGGCAAGACCATTAACAGAGTCTGGAATCAAAGCTGGGAATATGGCTTTCCACAATTACTACAAGATCATATATCTTGGAATATTATTATTCTTAGATATGGTTTTTAGAAAATTGTATTAAAAAAATAGAGAGAGAAAGAAGGAAAGAGGTGAAAGTTACTGAATTTTAACTATGTTTGTTATAACTCTTGCACCTCTTGAGCCACTTCTGGTAGAGTGTGCTGTCCATTATTTTATTTCCCTGAATTACATAATTGCTTTTCAGAAAAACTGAAAAAAATAGAGCAAGTAAATTTGCAGGCAGTCCCATAAAAAATAGGTGCTTCTAGAACTAACAAATATAATGAAAGGCAGACTTTCTTTTTTTCCTGAAAATCTTGCAGTATATGATAGTATAACTCAATAGACCCCCAAAAGTTTGATCTATCATTTTAAGCATTTTTGTTCAAAACAGGACATAGAAAAAAGAGGGGTTTTTTGCAATAGCTTTTGATAGCCCTTTTCATATTTCCTTCATTGTTTCTTACAAAACTAATTATTATCACATAAGTTCAAAGTCATGGATATGTATCAGAAACAGTTTTGGAACATTTGTTGCAATAGGTATGAAATATCATAAGATATATATTTTACATGGCAACAGAAGAGAGACCATCCTTAGGCACGCTGTTAAAATCTCTCAGGACAAAACAAAGTTATTTGTCTTTTTTCATTTAGTCCCTTATTTATGATAGCTCTTTTTTGTTTGTTTTGTTGGTTGCTTTAGGTTTTTTTCATAACTTTTAGATTCATTTGCCCTACCATTCGTCTTCTGACTTGGCTGGTGTCAGGAAGAATGCAAAATAAGTGACTTTTAAGGGAAAGATGTCATAGAGTTGTACAGCAATAGAGCTTAAAAGATACTAGTTTAAGATTCCCAGTGTAAAACTTACATTCTTTCCTTTAGGCAATTCTGTGAGATGAATTATGTGCTCTATTGATAGCAATAGATTTCCTTCTTGTGGAAAAATAAGCATAAACAAATATCTGTATAAGTTCACAGTACAATTCAGAAATGGTAAACAACTCAATATCTAAGGAACATTAGCACAAATATTTTACTTTAATGCTACAAAAAGAAAGAGAAAAACTGTAAGAAAAACAGTGAGGGAGAATAAATTTAAATAAGTTAGGTGTCACAGAGGTACCTTTATGTTTTGTTTAATTTGAGCAAAATATGAAACTGTTATAGAAAGATCCTGGTGTGTTGAGGACCATCTGCTCTTATTTTGTTATATAACAATTTGCATAAAATCTATTAAGTTCATTGTATTGCATGCTTCAAGAATTTAATAACCCAGAATTATGTATAATATAGAGCACAAGGCAAGAAATTGTAATAAACAAGAATAGCACTTCTAACTGCATATAAAAATGTGTGATTTTTAGGAAAAATAAAGCTATTGTGACCTATTTTCTGTGGTATTTATTTAGTAATTAATGTGTTTTAATTCCTGTGAGGTCACATGTTCCATATTTCTATGTACTCAACACAAGGGAGTATAGAAGGATGTTAGATTTACTTGATATTTTAATATTACTGTGTTTTTCACATACCTACAATTCTTAAATGTTTACTAAGCTAATATGGATTAATTTTGTAATCACACTTTGCATATACAAGGACTAATTCTAATCTCATTTAAGCAATGCCCAACTCTGGTGACATTAGCAGTTTTGCTATTAGTATAAAACCCAGAAGAATACTAACTGCATTAATGTATTATAATAAATCTTTTTAGTAGTACAAGAATGTCTACTGTAAGGCTTTCAGACTTCTGTGTCTTAGACTTGCAAAATACTCTGGAATAAAATTTTCTATATAAAATTGAGATACAGAAAAATTTTCTTAGAAATTTCCTATTGTTGTTGTCAAAGAAAACCACCTGTATACAAAAGTGAATAGCTAGGCCCTCCTCTGGTCAAATTGAGGCAGCTGTGATCCCCTTGTCAAAAAATAAGGTCAACCAAGGTTACTTCTGAACTTCATTAGGTGCCCAAACTGCTTTCAGCACCAAGATGTAAGTTCTCAGTTTACTTAAAACTTTAGACCAGTCATTGAATTCCAGCCCTCTAAATCAACATTAAAAATCAGAGAATGAGTATGAAGTCAGAAAAAAATCAGTTTGAAACATGATTTTTTTTCAATTATGAGCTGTTCATGTGGAAGTCTATCAAACAAAAAGGTGCTATCACTCTGCTTTGAAAGGTAGACTGAAATTGCTTGTAATTAACACTCCTGGCTACCTTCCCTTATCTCCATTCTTCTTTTTACAACTCATTATCTATATGCTGTAGTAGTTCAGACTCTGGGACATGCATTAATTTCTATCAGCTGACTGGTGTCTCTCCAGTTGACTGGCATCCCCCCAGGTGAACTGTAGCTGACATTAGCCTGAACCCAAATGTTAATACACTCCCCTAAAATTGGTTCCTGATGGTCTCCCTGTACAGAGTACTATGGAGATATAAGAACCAGTGGTGTATTTTGTTAGTAATTTTCCATACTGAGGGGAGACTTGCAGATTAAAATTACTCCCTTGCTACTACTGCAACAGCATAAAAGAAACTGTCTAGGACAAAGAACCTCTTCAAGAATAATGATAAAATTATCTTGACTAATTCGGTAGAATACATTTTCCTAAGTTAAACTCAATTTGACTATTGGAAAATTTCAATATAACTGTGTGCCTGCTTGGTCAAATTAAACAAGGATGCTTTACCTAAAGAGACTTCTTATCTGTGAAACTGCTTGATGCCTGTGGAGCAACACCTGTAAATTGAACGAGGTCTCATTAATCTTATACAAGACATGAAGCCTGCCCATCAACACATCCTAGTCTTGTTCAATACCTCAAGAACTAATAGTAGGTATATGTCTAAACACGGAATACGACTGGCATGTGCAATTATATGATATTATTGCTTGTTTTTCTTAAGAGGTTTAACCCATTAAAGAATACAAATCGAAACAGTATAATTTATTGATATTTATTAAGTACCTATACAGCCTTCAGTGTTACTTCTGAATTTGTAGGATCAAATCTTTGGGCGTATTGAATTTTGGGTTGAAAAAAATATTACTGAATTTTAGGCTAATATAAACAAGTGTGATATTATACAGTGTTAAAGGTTTGAGTTTTATTAAAGAAATTTCAATCAATGATCAAGTATAATAGTATTGGTTTGCTTCATCATCATCTGAGTCTGTATACTGTTTGCAAGATTTGTTGTGATAAGAAAATGTTCATTTTTCGTTCAGTATTGTGTTCCTAGTTGCTTTTTTGTTTGTTTGTTTTGTTTATTTGTTGGTGGTTTTTTTTAGTTCCTTGGTTGGTTGATTGCATTTTTTTTTCCATGGTTTTTAATTCCACCCTGACTCCCATGTTGTAATGTCTAGCTTCTCTCGCACCTTTTCTTTAGGCTGGAAAACAATGTTAACGCTGGGCAGAAAGAATATCTTTTTCTCCATTAACAGAGTATGTTTGAACTTTCATCTCTTTCAAACTCTGAAGTAAAGAAATCCATGAACAAAGCTGTTCTTTTATTTCTGAATTACAGAGACATTCCTTAACTTTATTCTGCATTAGCTGTGTTAAGGAGCTTTTCATCATCACTAGGAGTGTGGGTATCTTTCTTGTCTTTTCTTTTTTCTTTTTCATTTCCACTCTTAATGTTGTGTCTAAACAAGGCCCTTAAAGCATGACTTATAATTCTCAACTGATTCAGTCCATCTCTGCAGGGAAAAAAAGAAAAAAAAAAAAAAGGTTATATCAAAGTTTTATCTGAAAAGTGTTAGAATGTTGTGCTCTGGCTACGACCTCAATACTGTGAAGTGTGACCTATTTTTAGTCTATATTTCTCCAAATATTTCCTGCATCACTACTCTTTCAAAAGTCTCCATTTTATATTGATTTCTCCCTTGAAGAACAACATTTTCCATTTGTTTTCACTGAATTTCATTTTGATTCCCCACAACATTTCTAAAATAATTTGAAATTTTATCATTGACTAATGTGCTTCACTCCAGCTTTATATCATCTTCAGAAATGTTCTGTTTCAGATCTTTAATGTAGTCTTCAACTTCAGATTTAGAATCATATTTATGTCTTGCATGTTTTCATCAGGCAAATTTCCATATTTTATGAAAATATCACAGACTGTGTCAAAAGCTTACACAATTCGAGATGCATCTTTGGATTCATTCTATTCACAAGATCTTCTCTTGAAGAGGGAGATAGAAGGTTTATTTCAATACAGTGACACCTGTCACTGCTGGTGACTCCAAATGGCTGGGGTTTATGCAAAAGATTCATAATATGCCTTTGGAGACACTGGCAGCTGTCTTTTTATTGAGAAAACATGAAGTAGCTCTGTAATTTTTTTCTGAACATTTTTAATTCTGTTTTTTCCCATAAACATATAGTTTGTTTTGTTTTTAAACTAAGAGATTCTGTCCTTTTTAGCAACTGAAAAAAAAATGGAAAGGGAAAACTTGATACCTATGGCACAAAGAAATCCAAACTGTTGATGAGGTATCCTTGATCTATTTAACACTCTTCATTGCTCTGTTCTCAGGATTATATTATCATCTGACCAAAATCTACAAAAACATGTTCATGTATTAAATAAATAAAGGTATTCTTCCTTGAGACAGGTGTGTCGTGTTTCTTGAAGTGCAATTCGTTATGGATAAGGCACTTTTCATGTCTTTACTACATATTCTAACTTCTGTGTAATGCTCACCCTTTTTTCTTTGACTGATATGTTAGCTAATGGGAATGTTCTACTGAACAGTGTGTTTGCTATTATATGAATTCCTACGACCCTGTAGTGGAATGCTCTCCCTTTTCATTCCCCCCCCTCCCCTCCACGTGGTCCCCAAGATGTTCTGGGAAAGAAACACAGAGAGACTGCAGGAGAGGATGCAGAGAGAGAGTTTATTCACATGGTCAGGGGTATATAAAGGCTTTTAGGGAATTTTGGTTAATACCAATAAGAACCTAGGGATAACAACCAATGGGGAAAGGGTTAATGAAAGGCCAATATGGGGACTTCACATAGTCCTGCAAGAACGAATTCCTGCATACTAGGCTCAAGAGGTTTTGGGAAGGAGAACAATGACTCAGGGAAAAANTGCTCTCCCTTTTCATTCCCCCCCCTCCCCTCCACGTGGTCCCCAAGATGTTCTGGGAAAGAAACACAGAGAGACTGCAGGAGAGGATGCAGAGAGAGAGTTTATTCACATGGTCAGGGGTATATAAAGGCTTTTAGGGAATTTTGGTTAATACCAATAAGAACCTAGGGATAACAACCAATGGGGAAAGGGTTAATGAAAGGCCAATATGGGGACTTCACATAGTCCTGCAAGAACGAATTCCTGCATACTAGGCTCAAGAGGTTTTGGGAAGGAGAACAATGACTCAGGGAAAAAGACAAGGAATCCATTTTACAATACAGTAAAAGCTTCAGTTTTTAAGGCATTATGGCTGGTTTCTTCATTTTCTTCACAGGCCCGTTTCTTGCAGGATTTACTCCACTTCTGATATTGTAAGTCCACTGCCACAAATTCCTATTTCCTTTTCCACATAACTTGAACTACAAAGCAACTGTAGATGAAAATGTGAGAATCTCATGAATCCTCTAATGTTAGTAACTTAACCTCTTACACCTTTAGTGCACTCAGAAACAAGTTAGCATTATAATACAAATAATAGGAAAGCCATCCACCAAATTCTTGGTGTTGTTGTGATTTAGAGCTAACTTCATGATAGTTCATTAAGTTACTGCACACCAATTCAGTTAAAGATTGTAATACAATTTTCTCCCTATTACAAGGATGGAATTTGTTATAGCCAGAATGAAAAAAAAAAAAAAATCAAGCCCTATAATTTTTTTCCTTACTCTCTGGGGAAAGAAATTTCCACATCTTTAAAAAACAAAATAAAAACAACAACAACAGCAAAACAAAACCAATTCTTCTTGGTCTACTAATATCCTCTGTTCTGAGAAATGGAACAAGCACCATATCTTTTACTTAGAAGAGAGACTGAATCTACACAATCTTTGTGACATAACACTGTCACATAAAAATCAAATTTTAAAAAAATAATCTGTTGAAACAGGTGTGGAAACTGCCATTAATGAGGAGCATATAATTAGATTAATTACATACAATCCAATAGCTGATGTAAGCAATTTTAAAATTCATTTTCTGTACTGTATTAAGAATGCCAGAAGATTAGATAACTGCTGTTAGCACAGTGAAACTCCTGGATGAGTAATAAGTGACTAAAAATCCTTATTTATGGGTGGAATTAGAAGATAGATAAAAATGACTATCATTGTCTTATTTTGCTCTACCTGTATAGCAATATGTGCACTAATAATATTTCAGCATGGTATAAGTGTTATTGGTACATCTGAAAGCACATTCTGTATTTCATTATATATGCAACGCTTAACATCCTGCTTTGCAGAGGCTCCAAAGCTCTTTGGGCTGGAAGTCAGCTTGAAGAAGATAGAAGTTCTCTACCAACCTGCACCTCAAGAAGTTTTCCATCATCCCCACAGGCTAATCAGATCTTAAGTCAGTCCAGCTATCTGGGAAGCATCATTTCTTCAGATGGTAAGACTGACAAAGAGACAGACAACAGGTTAGCAAAGGCATACAGAGCTTTTGGAAAACTCCATAAAAGCGTCTGGCACTTTTATGTGCCACACTTAATAAACACTTGAAGAAAAGCACCAAGATTAGTGTCTACAGAACTACTGTACTGTCTACTCTTCTCTATGGGTCTGAATCATGGGTCATCTACTGCCACCTCCTCCTGTGACTCCTCGAGCGCTTCCATCAGTGCTGCCTCTGTACAATCCTAAACATCCACTGGTCTGATTACGTGACTAACGTGTCTGTCCTTGAACAGGCAATCACCAGCATCAAGGCCATGCTGCTGAAAACGCAGCTGCGCTGGGCAGGGCACGTCTCCAGGATGGGGGATCACCGCCTCCCTAAGATTGTGCTCTATGGGAACTCGCCACCGGCTGCCGCAAGAGAGGAGCCCCGAAGAGGAGATACAGGGACTCCCTGAAACAATCCCTCAGCCTTGGTCATACTGACCACCATCAATGGTTCACTCTGGCCTGCAGTCGGGACAAATGGAGACACTCCATCCATAATGCTGCTGCTTCCTTTGAGAGCACATGCAGAATCAGCCTTGAGGAAAAAAGGCAATGCAGGAAGAACCATGCCTCGCCAGTAGCGCCAATGGAGACTTTCCGCTGTGCCTTTTGCAATCAGACTTGCCTATCTTGCATTGGCCTTTTTAGCCACCAGTGTGCTTTTAGCAAGTGTGGGTAGAGCCCTTGTAAATCTTCGTTCGTGAAGCCTAGCCACGATGATGATGTATAACCAGGTTAAAAGTTTACAACGAAAAAGGTACTCTAGCAGTAAGTAGTATACCTATACTTCCCAAATATTTTTCAAAAAAGCTCAAAACTTTTCTCTGTTGAAAACAAATCCCATCACTTTGCTCTCCAGCACCATAATATTTCATGTACAGCAGACTTACCTACAGAAACAAATTTATTCCTCTGTAGAAATAATTAGTATCTATTTTGTCACTTAAAATAGTCAAACAATATAAATGTGGAAGTTATAAACAAATAAATCAAAAGGCTTAATAGAATATTTGTCTTAATTTTTAATGATTTGCCACAGAAAAGAGCATCAGACCTATTTACATATTTGTAATCTTTATGGCAGCCAATTTAATTAGAATATTTTCCTTTATATTAAAACACATATTTCATAGTACAATTTCTAAACAGCTTTAAATGTACTGAACAAGCTACCTCAGAGATTTTATATAGATACACATCCATATAAAAGAACATATGTGTACTTCAATTTATAGACAAAAGTTAGTTGCTAAACAGACAAGGAAATATTAACAATTAACACATACCATGAGGCTTCCAATGTTGCTCCAATCCCCTTTATTTTTGACTAAGACTCAAGATATTAAGAATGAACCTGTACAGCAATTGTCAGAAACCTAAATATTTACGCTCCATGAGGCCTCCCTATTTAGGTAGCTTTCTATGTATAAGGAGTAAAAAGGCAACATAAAAACTATATTAAATGCAACATGGAAAATTACAAACTACTGTATGAGTCTAAGCCTATTTCTTTTTTTTTATAATTAGTCTATAGGCTAAGCAGAATCACTAGAACAAGATCATAAGCTGGAACATACAAGAGACAAGTTGAATATTAGAAAAGCTAAAAGGAGTGTTAAAGAAAGAGTCATAAAGATAAGTTTTTCTGAACTACTGCAGGTTTTTACTTCTGGAAAGAGCATATTCCATATATTATCAAGTAACATAGAGGCTAGTCAAGAAAGAAAAGATTTTATGATTAGTTTTCATGAGTTTTCAGTAGAAGGAAAATATGTATGTCTCAACATAATTCCTTTTTATTTGTAAATATGAAAATAGGAGATGAAATACCAAAAATATGTTGGAGGATAATTTCAAATCAAAACAAATCACTGTTCCCAGACTGTAACCTTTTGCATGTTCATAAAGATAATTTAAATGAGTTTTAGTGAAAATACTGATTCTCCATAAACTAGTCATTATATCTGATATCTGACTGGAAGGAGTAAATAGTAAGCTATAACAAAAGATAATAAGGCCTTCTGCAAAAGGCTGTAAGGAGATACAAATGAACTATTTATTTCTCATTAATTGACTAAGCAAATGTGTGCTGTCATCTGATTATACTATTCAGTTGTGCTACTAGGAAGTCTGATCTGTCTTTGAATCTAAACAAGCAAGGCATACTGCAGCATGATAAAGCCAGGTTCATGTAAATATAGGTTAGACTTTAAAAAGAAAATCAATTCTTTTCTTTTTTTTTTTAAAGTATTTAGAATTTCCCTCTTGTTCCTTAGTACCAGGTACTAGTCTACAGAGTGAGCTTTTCAGTTGTTTTGTAATACCCCTCCTCCACCCCAAACTCTGCAGAGAAAACCTATGTTGCAGACTGTACAACCTTACTGAAAAGCAATGTACATTAGTGTCAATGAAGTTTAATGCAGTTTCTGCAGTAGAATGTTTCCCCTACCTAGGTTAACTCCATCAAAGATACCTAAGGGAGCTCTTATGATGCAGCACTCTGACTGCTGCCTGCAATAATAATAATAATAATAGTATCCTACAACAACAAAGCCCCCTCAACCTTCCCCCCTTCAATCCCCCAAATAAATAAACTATATTCCAGTTTTCTTAATTGTGGAGACACAGTCTCGCTCCTCTGTTCTCCCTTATCACCTGGAGTCTCAGATTTTGTCTCTTTGATGGGAACAGGAGAAGCAGGACTCGCTTATCTGATTATAGACAAGTAGGTCAGGCTGCAATTGGTATCTGTTTACAAGCATGGGATAAGAGTTTGATTATTGGGCAGTGCACACTACCTGAATATTTATTTCTCACTTCTGGGGAATAGGAGCTTCAAAGCTGCTTAAACACACACTTTATCCTAAACAGCAGATCTCTTGAACCTATAACTGTAAATATATGTAGCAGTACTGTGTGATGGAAAGCTTGAAATTGTTATCAGATAAACACCAGAACAAGACACAAGTAGTATCTAAAATGAGTATTTATAGCTCTGCATAGAAATATAGAAACATAGACATAGTAAAATGCATGAAATTGGACTAAAGTTTAAATATCTTTTTATATATGTACATTCTAAAAGGTTTTGCTGGAGGAAAAGGTCTTCAGAGTAAAAATGAGGTTTCTCACATGATTTTAGGAAGGTAATCCCACTTATAAACTGATCATGAATTAACTTGCCTAGAGAACAAAGGATGCAGTTTATGAATTGAAAATTTCAGAGGATGTTGATGCTCACATTAAATCTGTATGATCATACAAACTTATAGGCAATCCAGTACTCAGCAAAAGTTGGCATCACAATCTGGCAGAATAAAACATTGTAAAACTTAAAACAAAAAAAAAAGAAAAAAGAAAAAAAAAGAAAAAGGAGAATCCCTTTTCATACATGCTTCTGCTTGAGAAGTTGTAGTTCATTATTCAACATTTTTTGGCAAAATCAATGATTACAGTTCACACTTATTGGCACAAAAGCACTTAATTGATGGAATCCTAAGTTACCCTTTAATTCTACTTTCATTCCTAACAAAAAGAAAAAAAATATACTTTTTTAAATTATTGCTTCCTTTTAATTACTAAACGTTTTAATTAAAATTCATTAGTCAGAGATCTGAGGGGAAATAAGCTAGGTGCTATCTCATGTTCTGCTTTCTAATGGTGTTAATGCTAGGATTAGATCAGAGGATTTGTTAGTATGCCCACTCCTCTCTCTGGGAGACGTACTAGTCTTTCAAGAATTTTACAATGATGGCATGCAAATTTTTTATCTTTGGAAGTTTAATTTGAATGGGCTGAAAGAATGTTTCATTCTAAATTCCAAAATCCACATTATATCAGTTTGCAAGCATTTTCTTAGAGTTCTTCCTGCATCTACAGTTTATAAAAGCCTTGCATTTTTTGGTTGTTGTAAGGTGGCTTAATTGGATTCCTGCTCGTGTTCTTTTCTCCATCTCTGCTGCCTATTACACAGATATTTATATGCTCTTCCAGTCTCAGTAGTATCCAGCTGCTGGAGGTTTTATTACACAAAATATTTCTCTGGCAGTTTATTTGTGACAGTATGGGCTCTAGAGTATGAACGACTGATAAGGGTGCATTCCAAAACAGCTAATTTAGTCCCACCCAAGTAGAAAATTAGTTATTTTAATATATAAAGAGTATTGTAACTTTATCTTTCTACTTTCTCATATATCCTTAATAATTGAATTATACATATATTGTAGAACTGTCTATATGTTCTTCTCCTCACAGAGCTTTTTCTTGAACTAGTATTTTTCTGAATTTTGTGAAAATATATATTCTCACTTCATGAGGAGACTAATAATTTTGCTAACAAGTCTGTATGACTATTATTATTAAATTAATTAATTATTTTTTAGAAAAGATTACTGTTTTACAAATGGCCCATGTACAATTCATAACTTTGTTTGTTTCATCATGTGAAGACACTACTTTGAAGTAAATACTCTCCTAGGGCAGAGGCTCTCTGTAATCAAGAATACAAATAATATTTAATAAGTTCTAGTACTAAAAGTTTAGTGGTATTGCTGTCAATACATTTTTGATGAATTAACAGGAACTCTTCATGCCGTGATGGAATCCTGCTAGGCAGAAGTATAAGATGCATTATCATGGACCTTTTCCCTGAAGTAAGCACCCAGAGCATATCAACTGTCTGCACCTTAAAAAAGTACTCATTTGTTCAGAAACTAGAATCACACTCTTTTTAAAGGTCAAAGATCAGAATAAGACCATCAGAAATAAAAAGACTTGTGCAAAAATATCCTCCTCATCGTGTCCTTGAAGTTTCATTTTCCATGTCCAGCAATTTTCAGTGGCTTTATTGCAAAGACAAACTCTACCATGCCCCCCCTAAATTTTCTTGGCAAAAACTATTTCTTTGAGTTGTCCTTGAAGAATAGTCTGTTGTCAGCTTATACTAAAGTCTCCTTGCTGAGACACTGAGGTTTTTAATCTATCTGTCTCACTCTAGAAAGTTTCTGTAGGCTTAGTTTCCTGTGTTAGAAGAACGTTATAATAATTGCAGGAACAAGAATGTTTGAAAACATCAAAATTTAAACTAGCCTATAACTGTACTTCATTCTATATCTAGAATTACTTAAGAACCATCTAATTTTTTACATATCTCCCCTTTTGAAATTAATTAAGGTTTTCTAATGTATGCCTACTTGGTCCTCCCCATTTTGTTGCCAAGGTCATTAACTTGATTTTGCATAATTTAGAAGTAAATAAGGTAGGTGGTGACATTGGTATGTATTTTTCAAATTTGAGTTTCAAAAAGATGAAAGCTGTGATGTTGTTATTGAAATACAAAGGTACTGTCTACAACTGTCTACAAAGGTACAATGTTGCTCTTGATCAAAAGTAATTTTTAAGCCAAATTTTCCCCTTTGGTTAGTATTTATTAATATTACTTCTCTATTATTATTATTATTTCATTCTATACATAAGAATTATTATTTCTATGATCTTGAAGCTAGGATTATTGTGACAATCAAGAAAAACCTTCTGTATTAGCTATAAAACTTCTGGTGTAAAGAAGCTTTTTGGAATTGTATCTTTTTTGAAAATTATATGCACTTTAATTGGAGAGTATTGTATTACTGTGTCAGTATGTGAAATAAGGAATTTTTCATTTGTGTTGCTCAGCTTTTTTTGCTAGACTACCAGAGCACATGTGATACCATCTTTTTGTTAATTTAAAACCAAGCTCAATAAAGCAGTAAAAAGATTTTTAAAAAGACTGACTCATATGCCAAGTACTTTGTAAAAGTAATCAATATAATTGTACAGAGACATTTTTGGTTTTGTGAGGCTGAAAGAACTCAAATCTGCAATCACTCAACAAAGGGTCCGTCATCACACCAAAGATGATGATTGTGGTGATAATTATTTAGCTGGTTATCTGGTAGCATAAGTCTTGTGTTCTACTGGAAAACTTTTGGTTCATCTCTCCTGAAACTAAATGTTGCATGCCAGATTTGCAGAGGACTTCCAATTTGTAAGCATCCTCTAGAAATCCTAGGAGAGCTAAAACCCATACTGCTTCAACATCACTAAAACAAAGACTGAAGTCCTGAATGGGCTGACTTGAGGTCCCGGTCCATGGGAAGGATGAGATGGGATGCTCCAGAGGGCTGAAAGGGGATTCTGGTCTGTAAGCACAGTGAGAGGAGCTACAGTGACTTTACAGGCACAGTCAGAGTGGAGGTGCTCTCAGGGCTCAGGCATACAAATTGATAAGTCTCAGTTTTACAGCAGTAGAAATTGTCACTGGTTGTACAGAAACAACCAACCAGAAAATGCAACAGAAGTGTGAAGGGTGTTGATATCTGACAAGTCCAATTTTTCTCTATTCCCTTCTATCTTGACCATCCTGTCTGGCTTCTCATTCATGCTTTTCTAACAAGCTGAAACTGAGTTTTTAGGCTTCTGCCAATTGTCCATAAAGGAGAACAACTCCAATTAAAATAATTAACAGTTGATTGTGGAGTCAACAATCTTACTAGTGGTTTAAAATTATTTGAAGTAGGAAGGTTTTTACTCTTTTGTCATAATGAACTTTACTTTCCCATTTTGTGCTCCACTTATGGAGTACAACAAAGAATAAGAAGCTGGAAAATGATTGATCAGTTTTCTCCAATGGCTGATACAGATTGCCCAGGCTCACAACCATGCAAAAATGTGTTTCAAAGTCCTAAAAGTGTCTTGATCCTATCATACATGTTCTGAGATTTCTATCTTGTATAAACTAACCCAACAATAAAAGTATAATTCTGCTGTACAGCTATATTCTGTAATGGAGATATGTGTTATACTTTGCTTCATATGCAAAAATAAAGTAGATTATAGTTCAAACCAATCATAATTTTGTGCAGTTTTTTAAACAAAAAACTGTTTTATACAGTTGGTAATGTTCTGTAGGTGTTTTTCCTTACTCAGGAATCTGTGAAGTGCAGGCTAATTTCCTTACATTAGTTTTCCATGGGAAAGTTGCATATTGGTTGAATGCTAAAATGTCTCATGGAACACTAAAAATAGAAGAAAAATGTAGAAGCATTGGGTGTGAGAGATTGGATTAAAATCTCAGCAGATTATTTATTAGGTTGGAGCAAACTCTGTGTATGTGGGGGGAATGGGCCAGGCTGCAGCCCACCCAGCAGTGCCAGACATGGCAGCCACTTTACAGAAGCCATATGGCACAGCTGTCATTCAAATGGCCAGCCTGGTAGCCCACTCACACCACTCCTCCTGGAGCCTCCCCTCACTCTGGCCTGGAGGGCACCACTTGGCCAGTGAGCCAGATGTCCCGCCTGGGAGGCGGTGGCCATGCTGGCCAGACCATAGAAATGCAGGGTCATAAAGCCTTCACTTCCTTTTTCTCTTTCTTCTCTCTGGCTGTCACCCTGTGAAGGATTCTCAGCAGTAACTATTTCTGTTATTCTAATTGTTTCCTGTACTCCTTTTCTCTTCCTCTCTCTCTTTATTCCTGTTTTTACTCTTAATATCTTTCCTTTCTTTATTCTTTCCTTAATATCTTTTGTGTAACTTAAAACTGATGGGTTGTATTTTGCTAAGCTGGTGTGTGTGTTGGGTACTTTGTGGAATCTTCTGCCTTGGTTGTATGTTACCCCTTTTAACATTTTGCCAAAATGTCTATTTTCTCACTAGATTAAGAGAAATCTCTCAGGAAATCACATGCAGTGCTTTCTCTTTACAGGATCTCAAGGTATTAAAGAATTAAAAGACTTTGCAAAAATTCAGTGTTGGATTATTTTAGAGCCTTAAATATAAGTAAAATGTCTGGGCAGTACTTAGCTCGAACCTGGGGTCTTACATTACATCTGGTAAAAGAATCTTTTTCTGTTCATCACTCTACTTCATTGGAAACCTCTGAGCTGAAAGCGCCTGTTGATTGTGAGCTTGGGAAATCCAACATACAGTTAGCAAGCTAACAGGTGAAACGTCTCAATCTGCTGTAAAGAACAGAAACAGTGCTAGACCATTAATTCAGGAGACACTCATAAATCAGGTTATTACTTTCTGATTTGAATACGACACATGCAGCGTTATTTATGATTTGGAAACTGTTACATAATTACAGACATGATCATCTTTTGTAATCTGCTGATTTTTTATCAGTCTTAGTGAAAGAATAATTTATTACACATTAAAATTCATACCCTCATACATTTCCTTGCAATTTTACACTTGCAGGACATAACTATATTTATCTGTGAGAAATATATCTCCCCAAATTAATAAACCTAACAGAAAAGTGTATGCCAGGCTGTATTCATTGTTTGATTCAAAACTGAGTATCAATTCCTTCCCCATATTGGAACCTGGATTAATTTGCCAAATTCCCATTTAGAAGAAGCAGTTCTGCACAGGCTATATGATATCACTTAGATTAATACATCTCCAGCACATTATCCATAATGATGGTCAAATTAATTCATTAAAACTTTGACCATCTTTAGAAATAATGTCCCTAAGAAACATTAATCAAGTAGATACTTCATATCATATTCTATATAGTATTGAAGCTAAATTACACTAAGTAACTCCATACAAATTTCAAAACAGTAATTTGATGACATTATTTTCCAACTAAAGTAATTCAATGTTATTATTATACATTCATACTAATATCTGTTGCATAGAGGTGATTGTGTCTGATACAGGGTATAGGTAGGGCATGCCAAATACATACTGGAGTAGTAAAACAGATGGTAATACTCTTTAATGTTAATACTTTTTAGATTCTGGACAGAAACATTTGACCCTCCAGGGAACAAAAAGAAATAGAATTCTAAAATGAACTGAGTTGCAGATCAATAAACTAATTCAGACTGGCATCAGAAATCAAGATATAATGTTCCTCAGTTTGCAGTCCTACAAGAAATATATGATACATTATATTTAATATTTCTGGGTCTGGCACAGGTGAAGTAGTTACTGTGTTCTTATTAACAATGTTAAAAAAAATCAATAGAGCTTTTTTCTCAAGGAATTTAATTAGGTTTTTTTTTCACATAATACACATATAAAACGTGTTTGAAGAAAACCAACTGGACATCTTTGCATGCAAATTAAAACTACCTAAAATAATATTGCCAGTTCAAAATCTTATATCAGATTTGTTTGTTTAATACCATAATTTCTCTTCACATTTTTCAGTCATGTTTTTGTTAGCAATAAAAGCTTTGATAACTGTCTACCTTTAAAAGTGTAACTTACATCAAAACCATTTATCATATCTTGTGTTTGGGTTAAATAAATGTTGATACTCAACATGGAAAGTGTATCCTTTCCTGATGGCTCCAGTTTCACATTTATTTGCATTTTATTGTTGACTACCAATGGGAAGTACTGGTAAATAACTTCTGGTTTCAAAAGCAACTAAACTGTAGGTATCTTTTGCAACTAAGATTTATTTAAAAGACTGGCAATGAAATTTAGGCAACCAATGCCAAAACCACAGGAATTACTTCTACATTAGTCATCTTCTCTTAATCAAATAGTGTCTTCATATTTGCATGAAAAGATAACAGTTTTCATTTTTGCAGTCATCTCATGACAGTGCTGGGAAAGAAAGAAGTGTGAAGGGCACTTTTTCTATAGTTTTGGTGGCCTTCGGCAGCCTAACTTTGCTATTCCAGTTGTTCATATCAAGGCATACAGGGTATGAATACAGCCAGGAAACCAAATTAGTGTGAAAGAGGAAATCAGATATCTTCTTGTTTATATCAGTCTATTGGGGGGAAAAAAAAAAAAAAAGAAAGATGGACTGAAGTAGTTCCCTATTTTATAGATAAGTAAGTGTTTTAATTGTCTGCAAAACTGGTATTTATCCTGTTTAAACCAAGAGGCCTATAATATATTGTCATTTTTGATTGGAAATCCAATTTTCAGTAATAATAATGTTGATATTTTCATATCAACATATTCCTAAAAGGTAATATTTCATATTACCTAAAAGAAGCAGGTTTGGATGCAATTTCTTTTTCAGAGGTTTTCAAATAAAACATCATATCACTCTCAGTTTTGGCAGAAAGATGTTAGGTTCTTAAAAATATCTTTATTGTGAGGTCAGTTTCTGAGGTGTACAAACTGGGCATTCCAAAAGAAGCTTATTTTCCCAGGAGTATTGAACTAGCAACATGATCCAAACATTAGAAAAATATTTACCCAGTACATGACACAAACTTATGGATGTTTTTTATACATCATTGTTAGTTTCAAATTTATCACAGGAAGCTATTCAGTCCTTTCAACCTTACCTTGAGGTGAGGTTGAGGCAAGGTGAGAATTTCAGCTATTTCAACTTGAGTCTGTCTTAATTCTTACAATGTGCATGATCAGTTTTTTTGATACACACAGTAACTTTTTTGAACCATAGACCATATCAATGCTACAGCAGGTAACTGTCCTGTCCTTCTATTGATTATATGCTATTTTGTGATGAAGCATGCTAATCATGAAAGCAAGGCTTTTAAAGTAATTTCTCTGCACAGATTTCTTAACAGTTAATCTTCATTTGGCAACAAAAGAAAAATGGGTGATGAATTTTTTGAAAACTTCTTTCAGAGGCTTGAGTTAGCCACTATCAACTAGTGTAATAAATACATATTGATTGTCATTATTCCAGAGAATCACATACTTTTTCCTCTGAGCTTTGACTTGAAGAGGCCTTTATTGGAAATGTATTTGCTAATGTGAGTAATTTCTTTAAAAATCATACACACAATTTAACAGAACAGGACAGCCTTTTATAACCATTGTATAGTATTACATGGAGTTATAGAATACTGAAATTCTGAGAGCTACTTTTAAAATCCTGTAGATAATGTATCACTTTTCATTAGTTTATACTAATGGTGGCAGTGTGAGCAGCAGGTCAAGGGAGGGCATCCTGCCCCTCTGCTCTGGTGAGACCCACCTGGGGTGCTGCACCCAGCTCTGGGCTCCCCAGCACAGGATGGACATGGTCCTCTTGGAGCGAGCCCAAAGTTGTTTGGAGGGATGGAGCACCTCTCCTGTGAGGGAAGGTGGAGGGAGCTGGGGGTGTTCAGCCTGGAGAAGGGGAGAGGAGGGGAGAGGAGAGGAGAGGAGAGGAGTATAATTATCCAATATTTATTGATATTAATTATGGATTAATAAATTAGTAGTTGAAATCAATAAAAAGCATAAAGCACTATTTATTTTTTTTTTACTACTGCAGTGGGAAGATTGAAGAATTTAAACTACCAAAATTTAAAAGTAAATCTAAGCTACTTCAGGGAATAGATAAAAGAATCTTAATCTAGTGGAAACCCACAACATTTTATTATGAACCTAAACCTGGATTAATATATTAGTATTTTCTATTACTGCTGAAATGCTATAAACAGAATTGTTTTGATGGAGTAGAAGCTAGACAAAATAGCCTCAGAGGTCCCTTCCAACCTCAACCATTCTGCTATTCTGAGATAATAAAGACACTTAAAACCATGGAATACAAGAATCTCTTTTGTGTTTGGTTGTTTTTTTGGTTTGTTGGTTGGTTGGGTTTTTGTTTTGATTTGGTTTTTTTTTGGTTGGTTGGGGTTTGGTTTTTGGTTTTTGTTATTTAGATTGATAATGAGCATCCATGTCAGTGAGTCACTTGCCCAATACAGTGAGTACTAACACCCTCTCAGTTATACTTCCATTTTGGCTAACAAGTTAATAAAAATTAATATTTCAAAAATAGTAATTTCTGTCCCATTCCTTATGATCAAGAGTGCTAATCAAGAGTATTGCGAATTGGCATGGTGAGGGAAGGGCAAGGGAAAGGCAAAGAAGGGTTTCCAAGTATGTTAAAGTCTAAATTTGATTCTGTGTATCCTTTTCAAATTCTCTTTTCCTTCTGCATATTAGAATGAATACAGTTTTGAAAGTCACTTCATCTATGTTTATCACATGATTTATGCTATATCAATTATAAAAAACATAATTTCTAATGTTAGAGGTATTGCAATCTATTTGTCTAGCATACCCTCTTTTACGAAGAAAAGGAGACAGACATCTTCAAACATGCCATCCTCTATTGGTTTATTTTGGTGTAATATCATTAACTTAATCCCATTTATGTGAAAATACAATCAAGATAAAAATTAAGTAGTAGCCAAGTCTATCTAAGAGTGGAAAAACATAAAAATTGTTTACTGTTGTAAACATATATCAACATATGACAAGCTGTTTGAAAGTTAATATTATCAGAGAAACTCGTATTAAAGGTATCCTGGACAGAATTCAGCTTATGCATTTTCCACTTGACTGTGCAGGAAAAAAACCTCAATCATAATCACTTACCCTCTGTAAAATAAAAATCTGTGTACAATTTTTTTTTTTTGGTCATACAATTCCAACAAGAAATGATGAATGAAGTGGATCCAATTATTCCCCCATACTAAATGAATTAGTCTCTTATTCTTTATCAAGAAATAAACCAAGTTTCAACCTATTTCCTTTCAGAGATCCATAAAAAATACAATACAATAAAATAAATCCCTTGGTTTTATTGACATATTTAAGATTCTCATTCTTAAGGTTCAGCAGTAATCATAAAAGACAAAACAGGCTAATATTCAGCCTAGGAACAAAACCATGCAGAGTAATCTCTACTACAGTGATCACAGGCAAACTCATGCTGTCACTGTAATGTATGTTAGCCAACTACACCACTACTATTAGCACGTTCACTGAACTTTTAGAGTTAGTAGGCACAACATCAACCTACAGTGATTTCCAATGCTGAAAGTTGGGTGACATTCAGTACCTGACTATTCGAAAAACTATTTTGTCTGGAAAATATTTTTAATACTTATTAATTAAAATAATTATATAAATTATTTTAAAGTAGTTTAAGCTTCAGTACTTAATCAAACTTAATAGATGGCTTTTCTTTGTCTTAGCTTTGTAGCATATTGGACATGGGCTACCCATATTCTGTGGGCTCTGAGCAATCTAAAACATTATATTAAAACTAGATGTCTAAAGCATAAATGTGAAGAACAAAGCCAAATACAGAGAACATGTAAAAGGACATTTTATTTAGTTCTTGAATGTTATTTTTAAGGTTGTCAATAGCAGCTGTAATCCAGTCCAGAGACACTTTACATTCTAAGATATACTTTGTAAATGGTGATGAGATAGCACAGATGTAAGTTCTGTTCAAGACTAGTCTGACTGCTTTTATTTCTTCCACTGCACTTTAGCAAGTGTATAGCCTTCAGTTCTTCCATTTAAACATGAAGTTAGTAGATATATGACCACCTCTAATGCAGCAACTCTGAATAACAGAAATGTATATTGTAACTGCTGGCTAACAGGGAGAGAAATAACTGGAGGTTCCTGAAATATGTGTAGCCACGACGTTGACTTTAATTATGGACCTGATTTAAGGAACTAAATGGAGGTGGCAAATTCTGTTCTAATAAGTTTCAAATGCAAGTCCACAACTTTTCTTTAAGGCCAATTTTGGGTGTAAGTCTACACTATGGGAATATAAAAGCATTACTGCACCATCTGTGAGTGACTTTCACATAAAGTGTTGTAGTGAGGTGTATTTCAAAAATCAAACTCTAGTCTGAAGCCGGACTCAAAGGACCTATGATATTAGTAATTGCCACTGAATTTCAGAAGCAAAACAGGGACAGATGGTTCTTTTTACTTTTCAGTAAACTGCACTTTTAAAAGAGCTTTGATCTGTACTACATTCAGATTAAGATAAAGGAGAGGAAGAAGAAAGTCGAATTTCTACTTGGTAATGAATAAAAAAGTTAGCTGACCTTCTTTTCCACTAAAAGTGGACTAGTCCAGTTTAGCTTTGGACTAGTCAACTCATGCATTATGATATAGTTTTAGAATATTTTTCAATGTTGTGTTTTGATGCCTTAATTATATTTTCCCTATATGCTTACTTTTAAATAAAGACCAAACTTAAACATTATTTTCTGGTTGATATTTATTATTTTTTTTCTTTTTATCTTCTCCATCTTTTCTAATCATATCAGACAACATGTGTTTGAGGCTACTGCAGTTATTTAGCAAATAGAATTATTAAGAAAGTTAATAAGCATGTTAAATATTTTTGAAAAGTCATCATATTTTAAAACCAGAAAATAACATTCATATTCAGCTGAAAGCTACAACTCCAGCACCTGAGAACCCTATTATTCATGTGATGCTATTTTATTTTAATTTTGTTTATTTTATTGCATTTTAAGTACTTCACGGCCCCCTTCCAGAATAAACTCATTATTTTCTGCCCCTTAAATATGATATAGATTCCCAAGGGGCTGGTTTTTATTAACTGAGATGTATTTGCAGCTCTTGGATGGATACAATAATATGTGTATATGTTTCCAACTGAAGCTTTAGGAGAAGAGGGAGGATCTTTTTATGGTTCCCTGATAACTGAAATCAGGGAGTAGCTGAAGACTCTAAAAAGGACATGTGGTGGGTTGAGGACAGATATTAACTACACTACCTGGAAAGAATGTAGATGGTGATCTTAGTGCAAAGTAAATATTGCACATGACCTTCACAGCCTTGGATGTGTAAAGATCATGTGACTCCAGTGTTGATTCAAAATAGCAATTAGAACTAAATTAGAACTTCATTTCAAGAGAAGTTGACAGACTCAGATTTTTTTTTTAATTTATTGGAAGTCTAGCAACTTCAGTTCATTTCATAGTATTCAAAAGTAGTCTCTTTACAACTTCCAGTGGTAAATTTCCTAGAAAGGAAATTTCTACACTCAACAGTTAAAATTTTGCTAGACATAAAGTAAATAGCTTTAAACAACCTCGTATCTTATTGGAGTCTTTGCTCCAAGCTGGACATGCATCATATGTTGACAGGATTAAAACTTTGATCATCATATAATTTGGCAATGATATAATGGTGATGCCTTAAAGGATCAAAGAAAAAAAATCCAGGCAATTCAGTAGGAGATAAGATAAGTGAGCAAGAGCTTTAAGGAGCCAACACCGGCTCCAGGAATACATTCACCCGAGAATTCTCTCTCTTACAACTAAGTTACAGGTTTTTATAATGGTGTCCATCCAATCTCATTCTGTTATTTCCCCCAGTCCTGCCCCTGTACCACCCTCTCCATGCCCCATCAAGAATTAGGTCTGGGGTCTCAGGACCCTCTCTTCTTCTTCATTGTCTTCTTCACAGCACGTCATGTCCTTGGAGGCCTTCCAAAGCTTCAGATTTGGAGGTCCTTCTGTCCCTGTCATTATCTTGTGGTACAGGCTTCATGGCGCTTTTCTGCAATTCTACCTTGAAATACAGACTAAACAGCCTAAGGAATTCTAAGGGTTGATATAGGATGGGGGTCGGAGTATAAACATTCAGCTACTAAAGTTATATTACTAGTACATTAGATCTACAATAATTTCTAACATCTATAAAACTGAAAAATCAAAAATCAAAGAGACCTCTCGGCATCAATAGTCAAAGGCATCTAAAAATGGAATTTCCTTTTAATTGGAAATACTCCTTTATATAAAAGACAATAAAATTATTTCAGTCAAATTCCCTTCTCAGATATCAAGACATTTGTGAATGCTCTACTGAGAACAAGCTCTTCACTCATCTCTGGATAGCGTGATTTATCAGAAGTGCCAGCTGCCTAGGTTGTTGTAAAATCTGTAAAGATTTTGAGGAAAACTTATGTGAAATATAGGGAATTTAAATCCAGATTATTTTTTAAATTTGATGGCGGTGTTTTCTAGAATAGTGTAGATCAAAAAACATTCAAAAGAATTTACATTGACAAAAATTTGTATAGTTAATGTTCTAAGATGTCAACATTTTTGAGAGGCTTTGTTGAATTGCACTTAAAGTACAATGTAAAGAATCTTCAGAATATGTTCAATTGTTAGAAACAGAAAGAGCAAAGTCTGTTGGCTTGAACAAAGGCTCTTCATGTGTTGATATTTCATTTTGAGAAAGAAAAAATACTCTGACATGAGAATTTATTGATAAAATTTAGACAAGAAAAAAAGTTTAGGCAGGGCATGAGAATAAACTCTCATTTCCCTTAGAGCAGTGAATTTCTGAATTCTAAGCAAAGATATGGGGATAACTTTTTTCTTTTTTTTTTTCCATTTTTTTTTTTTTTTAGTAGGGTGTATGAGTGACAATGCAGTCAGGCTTGATGAACTATACTATAATTATCTTAACTTTGACATTAAAAAATTAGGATTCATCCTATCTGGTGTTTTGGGCCCAAGTTTAATGTCTGAGATATTGGCATCTGTATCTAAGCTTACAATCTGAAATATTTTTGCAGTCAATAACTAAAACCAGGCACTTTCAAAACATATTAAATATGATTTATTTTGAATGTCTGCCTTAGGATAAAATGAAACTCATTCTCAAAAATCATGCTTGTTCTATTTCAAATCAGTTAATTTAAAAAAAAAATCCAACCAAACAAGGACCTTAAAGATGCAATACATAGCAAAGAAGTGTTCTTCCTTACGTGGTACTAACAGTATAGTGTCATAAATATTAAGCAATTTAATAGTGTTTCAAGCTGTCAGAAAGACCATCTTTACAAGGTTCATTTTCAACCGTGAAATCAAGCATTTGAGATTCACTTTCTCATTTTATGTTTGCTAACTCCCAATGTTTATTTTTGTTTATCTGTACACATTTCTTCTTCAGACAAATGCATCTTGTCAATATTTTCATTATATAGAATACATTTCTTGTAAGAAAGTATGTTTTAATTTTCAAATTATTTGCAAGAAAACCTGAACAGCCTTTTTAGTGAGAGTTTGTTTAATTTTCTGTTTTCTTTAAAATGAACATCTAGAACATGAATACTCCGTAAAACCTTCATATGCACTCTAGCTTTTAGATGTATTGTGTTTTGATTGGTTGGCCACCTCAGAGCTGAAATAGCCATAGTAGCAGAGCATGTGAGCAACCATTAAAACAAAGAACACTGAAAAGGTCAAAGCAACACTATGCTGTTTGATTTTTACACACTGTTTGCTGAATTAAAAGTCTCATTCTTGCAGTAATGGTCATTGCTGGAGGAAAAAGTGCACAAGTAACACAATCTAAAAAATTCCAATCCTCATGAGGTCTAGTTAGTACTATTTCAAACAAGAAGAAATAACACTGCTTTCGACTTTATTTTGTTTCATAAGAAAATGTTATTTGCATTTCAATAAAATTGATTTACATTGTAATAATAAAACACAAAAATGAAAGAAATAGTTGCAAAAAAGTTTCTTACAAATATAGAACATTAGAATTCATAACTAAATAGTGATTCTTTTTTTATATATTTGGCTAAAAAACATAGTGCTTCTAAAATGTTTTTGAATATTCATATGTTAATTTACACGGGTTTATGCAACATGTTTTCTTACTTTATATAACAAAAATCAAACAGGTGCTTGCCTGCATTTTTCTATTATTTTGACTTATCTGTAGCTATGGGGAAATTTATGTACTAGCCGTAGTATAAGAGAATTCCTCATCCTAGGAACAGCAGATCTAGTCATAATATTGATTTCTCAAATGGTAAGGAAAACTCCGTCATTTTGATTTGTTTGTTTGTTTGTTTCTATATATATTTCAGTTCCACATAGACACAGACAGACTCTACCCTCAAGTTATTTTGATGGGCTGTCAGTTGACAAAGATGGAATTTAAATTTTCACTCTCAGTGGCTCAGGTTTTTTGTGAAGAATATTTAGTTCATTCTATTTAGCGGTACTTCAGCTGCAATGTATTTTGTTCTGGCCTAAAGCCAAGAAACATTTAAACATATGGGCAAGATAATTTGAACATTTCAAAATCTGTCAAATACTGGTGGATTAAACTGACCAAATTTTTTGACCTATTGCGATACTTTGCGTTATGCTATTAGAACAGAACAGTAGTGACACTTCATTTTTTTACCTGCCAAGGTTCTAGTGAGACATTAATTTCAGAAAACACTTTAGTACATTTTCAAAATAGAAGAAAAAAACAGAATTTTTTTAAACAGTAAGCCATCACAGAAAAGTGCAATATACCTCATTTCAAAGCATGAGAATAATTCTGTTATTAGCAAATAAACAAGCTGTCCTTATTGCCAGTAGTTCCACTAAGCATCATTAAACTATTTTGAAGTAACTGCATAAGTAAGTGTCAGGCCCTTACAGTTTTTGTCTATGAACTTATAGAAGCTCAAATCATGCAGAAAAATTGAAAGTATGAACATTTCATACTGCAAGCCTTCAACAGAAAAGAAAAAAAGCAAGTACAAAGCTGAACTCCATCTCTAATATTCAGTTTTAACATTGGTGTGGACAGTAATGTCATTAATAGTTCTGTCCTGGTCTGCTCATGATGGGATGTTATCATGGGTCATAGTTCTGGCCCTTAATGTTCCAAGTCAGCTTTCTGAAATGACAGTGCAATCCCATGTGAAGATACATTAAAAGTTTGTAGAAGATTTGTTAGAAATCAAAACTATGGGATAATTCCACCTACAAGCAGCAGCTGTTTGTCACCCGCTGATTTTGGTCTCACACTAATTGCCATGCTAACAGATTGTTGATGATTTCTGAAGTTCAGAGACTATGCAGAAGGAGATGGTGATTACCAGCAAAGTTGTAGACAAAAAGAGGGAGAAAATTATATTGTGTACACTAGAATTTTCAAAAATAGTATCTGGATACTTTGTATAAGTACTGCTGCTGCTTCCTATTCAGTATTGTAAAAGTGTCCTAGCAAACAGGGAAGGTTTGTTTATTAAAGTCCTCCAGAGTGCTGCTGTCTGTTGAACTGCTGAAACTTTTATCTGCCTATAAATTATTTACTAGACCATATATATATTATTTTAACTATTACAGGAAGTTTTCAACCTGAGAAGCCATTTAACAACTTGTAAAATGGAAGGAAAACATTGGTTGAGAAATCCCAGGTGAGCATGAAAGAATATAAGGTAGATTTTCAGCACCAGGGTTTTGTCCAGAGAGAAAAATGCTCTAAAAGAGCACTTTAGGCTACAGCTTTCATGCTGGTGCTGAGCTGCTGCAGAAAGACCTGTTCCAAATCTCTCTGCCACTGCTAATATTAAGGATTTTGGAATGCTGTTAAAGAACACCCATGTCCAGTTTTAAGGATTAACAGCATTGGTGGGAAACAGTTTGGTTCAAACTAAAAATTCTCTCTGGAACTGAAATATAAAGGTTATGAATTGGAAACAAATCAATTAACTATTAAACAAGTAGCCACTGGAAGTAACCACAGTGCATTTTATGGATTATAACCAATATTGGAAATATTAAAAAAAAAAATCTCTACAAGGTGACACAAAAGGTGATGTAACTCAAACTGAAGTTACATAACATCACTGTGAATTTGTATGTGCTTTCCCATGCATGCCCTTACCACGTTCTAAAATGAGTGGTGATACCTAAAGTCCCTATAACCAGAAGTACTTCAATTTCTGGATACTTTTACTCCCCCTTGATCCAAAGAAAAAGGTATCTGCTTTTTCTGTGCAGCTTTGGAATAAGATCTTACAATTGCATTGGCTGTGACCTCATACAAGGTGGTTTGTTAAACCAGAAAATTTTATTTAAACTTCTGTCCAAAAAACTGCATGAAAAAGATATACAAACTTCCCCAGTCTTCCTAGGTTTGTCCACTTGCTGCGATCTTTCCTCTCAGTACATCTATGTCCTTTCCATTATTTCAATGCAATTCAAAATCATAAAGGGACAAGACACTCTTGATTTGGTTTTTAAACTGAAATACAGGTTTCATTTACATTAAAAATAATAAAATATATTGTATAATGTAGAAACATTTTTTTTACATCTTGTTTAGCTTGTAATTAGAAAATAATTCTTCACTTTCTTTTTCAGAGAGCATTAAAGCCACATCTTTTTTTTAATAAGTCTACATTGTATTTTGTCATTTATTTCAGTATTTCCAGCAACTATCAATTAGCTGACTAACTCTAAGTGTATTACATTGAATTATATGCTCTAAAATCAATAATTAAAGTCACTGAACTTATTTAATATCCAGTTGAGAATTCATTACACTTCATCAAAGGCATTTTTTCAGTATGATCACGGAAGACATGGAAAACAGCCTGAAAGGCCTGCTACCATTAAGATCCAACTAGATAAGAACCAATCCAAAGTTGTTCAATTTTTCTAATATTAGGTTTTAGAATAATACATCAACAAACATTTTTCAAATATGATGTGACCTATTAATATAACTATCTCTCTAAATTAATTTAATGAAAGAATATTAATATATTATAGAAAGAAGGATAAAGACAAATGTAAAAGGAAAAGGGTTCCTATCAGCAAATGAATGGGATTCAACTTTACCTTCCAACTCATAGGACTGAATTGTGATTCTGAATCTTAGTGATACAAGATTGCGAGTCTAAGATGAAAATGCAGGTAATATAGACAGACTTTTAAAATACTAACCTAAAAAATGCTGGTAAGTTTCCCAAATATATTTTCCTCAAAAAAACCCAACCTCTTATTTACTCTCTATCGTTTGTATTTAAATTTAAACCTGGCTTTAGATTTCTGATTTTACATTTTTCCATTCTGTACTTACCGCATTTCCACAGGCAGGTTAAAGGATTTTACAAAGATAGTAGAACTTGCACTGAAATGCACACAAAAGTTCTAAGCAATTATATTTTTGTAACAGAATGCCTGTGCAAAGACAAAGTTTATGTTCATAATAATTTATGTTTGCAGAATTATAAAACCACCATAACTGTGATAGGTTTAATCCAACAAAAATGTAAAATCAACAGAAGTTGAAATTATTTTTTTCCTAGCGAGAAATCCACAGAAAGCTTGATTTTCTGCTGCGAAGCAGAAGAAAATGCCATCTCTTTCATAATGAAATGCAATTTCTTTATGAAGTCAGATGGCAATATCTTCTACACTAGGATGACCATTCTTACTAACAGAGATTAGTGCATTCAATTTGAAAATACTGAAGAAAAACATTGCAACATCTTCCCCTATGATAAGTCTTTTCAATTGATTTGAATCAAGTTCAAAAATATAACAGAAGCAACGGAGGTGAGGGG
>WBMV01004339.1:0-86638 GCA_013396655.1 Campylorhamphus procurvoides | reverse complement strand
AAAAAAAAAGGGGAAGTGGGCTATAACTCAAAAGAACAAGAGAACAAGAGTCTGGAAATGTTCACAGGCAGTTGGGAGGTACAAAAACAATTAAGATGAGCCAGTAATATTTACAGCAAAAACACTGAGCTCACTGAGATATCTCAAATGCTTAGTGTGGATAGTTTTATAGTTGCACCATTTCTGTAGCTCTCACCAGGCTAAGGTAATTTACCTCCCAATATGGCATTAAATTTAGCAGTTCTTAATGATCACATATAATCCATTTAATTCTGGTGAACTGCAGCAGTGTAAGAGAAAATAGATGGAAGGCTGATATAATTATACCCTACCAATAACCAGATTATTTTAAAAGGCTGTCAAAAAGATTGAAATTTAAAGATTTTCTAAAGCCATCCCAGAATATAATTTAATAGGAGTATTTCTGTGCTCAAATATAGTTTTTTTCTTTTTTTTCTTATCTCAAGGGTAAAATAACCATACAGAGAGCTAAACATAATTAAATAACAAAATGTTATCTATCAAAATGACATATGTCATAGAATCATAGACTCATAGAATGATTTGAAGGAACCTTCAAAGATCATCTGGTTCCAACCTCTCTGAATTGAGCAGGGGTGTCTTCAACTTGGTCATTACTTGATGCCCCATCCAACCTGGCCTTGAATGTTTCCAGGGATGAGGCATCTACAACCTTGGCAACCTATTCAAGTGTTTCAACACCTTCATTGTAAAAGAAAATTTCTTTCTTATATCTAGCATAGGCCAACCCTGTTTTAGCTTAATACCTTTACCCCTTGCGCTGTCACTACAAGTCCCATTATTAAGCCACACCTTTAATCCTGCGTTCAATTCTGGGACCCTCACTGACATTAAGGTGCTGGAGCATGTCCAGAGAAGGGCAACGAAGCTGCTGAAGGGTCTGGAGCACAAGTGTCATGAGGAGTGGCTGAGGAGCTGCAGCTATTTAGAGTGGAGAAAAGGGGACTGAGGGTAGACCTTATTGCTCTGTATAACTACTTGAAAGGACATTGTAATGAGGTGGGGGTTGGTCTCTTCTTCCATGTAACTAGTGACAGGACAATGGCCTGACATTGTGCCAGGTGAGATTTAGATTGGATATTAGGAAAAATTTCTTCATGGCAGCACATGTAAAGCATTGTTTTCAGGCTGCCCAGGGAAGTGGTTGAATCACCATCTCTGGAGGCATTTAAAAAATCATATAGATGTGGGACTTAGGGACCTGGCTTAGGTAGTGAACATAATGGTGGTGCTGGGCTGATGGTTGGCCTTGGTCTTGAAGGTCTTTTCCAACCTTAATGATTCTCTTATTCTGTCATTCTATATACACTTGAAAATCAGCTTTCTAAGATGGCAATGTGTACTCCAACTATATCAATTATTAGCTACTTTTTTCCTAAAATTAAATTCAGGCTCTTGCTCTTCAATGACAGTACCTTGATTTTTAGTCATAGTGCACAGCAAGTGGTCAGGAATCCCTTATGTTCCGTCTGATTTTTATGCTTAAAGGTGTCACTTGGCTCTGACAATACAGAACACAGAACAACTGGGTAAACAGGTATTCTCACTCTATCATCCATGTTCTCTGAGGTGGCTTCCTCATTCTACACTATAATACCAACCCCTGGTTGTACTGCTCTCAGAGCAATGGTAGTTAGTTACTCTTGAAGAAAAACCGAATGTGGGAAATATATCAGGATTTAACCAGCCTCAGTGTCCTGTAGAATCATAAGCTGGATTTCATATCAAATCTCTCCCTGAGAAAAATGACTTACTATAGCTGACAGAGACGAATATGTAAATATGTATAGGAATTACTAGAATCTTAAATATTGCTTATCCTACACTCACTTGCCTAAATAACTAAAAAATAAGAATTAGGGTTTTTTTTTTAGGATAGTCATTTTATAGGATAGTCATATAAAATGCATGTTTGTTTTCTAAAATCAGGAATTTCTTTTCTAAAATGAGGAACTAAATATTGAAATTCCTTAGTACCACAAGGATTCTAAATACTGAGTTGGTTATTACAACATTTTCAACATGACCTTTTCACCATAAAAAAGTCTGTATAGATATTTAATTATGACAGAGTTCTAAGTAATAAAATTATACATGGGAAGTAAAAGTGATTTTTTTTTAAAATTTGTTAGAGATATGTCTTATCCTTCAGTTACTTAAGTATATTGGCTTACAACATTTAAATGTAAGACCACATAACATAGTTACTTAGATCACAATTACCAGTTACTCTAGAGCATATATAAATTATCAAAATAATGAATTATTTAATTTTGTAAATATTATTTATAATTGTTTTCCAAACTACTGTGCTACCTTAGCTTCTCAGACAACAGGGAAGAGGAGGAGAAAACAAAGACACTGGTACTCTAAGAATTCAGATACTATGATGGCTGGAAATGTTCCCACCAAGGTTGGATGGGGCTTTGAGCAATGTGGTCTCATTGTGGTGAGACAATGTGGTGAGACAATGTGGTGTGACAATGTGGTGTCCCTGACCATAGCAAGGGGGTTGAAAATAAGTGTTCTTTCAGATCCCTTGCAACCCTTTCTATGTTTCTATAATAAATGTTACAATAAGGTTTATAGTGCTTTGTGTAAGAATTGATCACATTTCACTTGCAACAAAAAAAAGGAAAGTGACACTTTTAAATGTGGATCTAGGATATCTGTTGCAAATGATAATGACTAAAGTACATATTGGTCATTATTAAACTAATCATTATTAAACTAAGACCTAGGTAATTCTCAAATTTCTATAACCATCAGCTGAAAAAACCAATAATCAAATAAGTGTATTTCAATTATTTTCAACAGGGTTTGAACTAGCACAATGTAATATTTTTAATCCATGATCTGGAAATAGATGTGAAAACTATCACTAGGAATATATGCCATAAAAATTAGTGGAATGAGTGGTAACGGAGAGAACACACTCAAAAAATCCCTGTTTAAATTATTTGATAAGTGATGTACTTAAATAACATTTACTTTGTACAGCCATATTACAATTATAAATCCAGAAAGAAGGCATGCAAGCCATAGCTATTCAATGAATGACTGTTTCTTATATGGAGAATTTGTTATAGAAAGATTTGGAAAACTGGTTGATGAAGTTTAATGAGTTTATTGCTCTGTAACCCATCTGTATGGTAAAATGTTACATCAATGTAATAATAAATCATGAATTGCTAGAGACTGGCACAGAAGTATGAACTGGAACAAGCTTAGTGTATACCAGAACATGTAAATCACAATAATATGATCTATTTTTATTCTATTTAGAATCATCTTAGGGGCCATGCATTTCTGTCCTTGTCTTACTCCATGTGACATTTGTCACTTGTGACAAGACGGTTTGCGTTTAATTCACACACCTGTGGATAGTCCCAGTGTCTGTGCAAAGGGCTTGTTTATGATGAGTTTTATTGTCACTAATTTTTATTTTTTATTATGAGCTGCTTTTTAGCAAGGCCTTTGCCTGTTAGGAAATTTCTGTGAGAAATCTTAGTATAAGGCATCCTGGAAATAAAATAAAGAGTAATATTGCAATGCTTGTGTGTAGAGTGACAGTGAGTCTGAAAAGAATATAGAGGTCATAATAGACAAATCTGAATATGACATAGTAAAGAATTTGTGTGATTATGTGATATACAAAAGCAAAAATAACAAAAAACAAAAAAACAAACAAACAAACAAACAAAACCCAAACAACTGACCAACCAAACAAAAATGAGGCAAAAGTTAGCACTATGAGTAGAGGAGTACTGACATACTGATGATGCCCACACATATATTTTTAGAATGGATTCTGGAATATTATATTTTTCTAGTATCTTAATTTTTAAGAGAGGTTTGAAAAAAAGGTGATGTCTAAAAAAGCCATGAAAATGAGTCTCTAGGTGAAGAAATTTTTCACTGAAGAATGTGCAGAAAGTCTCTTTAACATTTAAAGAAGAACTCAGGATGAATATATTTATGAAGAAATTCTGCTAGAAAGTACTGGTATATTTCATTTATCAGAAAAACATTGCAAAAGCTTATTTTGAGAACTACATGTTTGTACTAGTGCACTATTTTACCTAAATAATAAATATTGTTTCAAGGTCATGTCTATTTAAGCCCTCCTGACATGACCTCAGAATATTGCTTTAAAATGTTGTAGAACTGAAAATGATGTAAAATGCTCCTTTAAATCACTCCCCAGCCATGTTTTTTAAGGTAGGTTGACGGTTCAGGGCAAGAATTGTGTTACGTATGTGCTTTAATTTATTCTGAATCTAGGCTGTGCTTCAATGGGAAGCTTGCAGCCACTTATCAGCCTTTGGACACTGCCTCTTCACCAAAATAAGAATACTATTTCTGAATATGTTGTGCATATGAAAAAAAATTGTCTATCAAGTAGGCACTACTGACAGTACTGACAGTAATATAAAAGTGTTAGCATGTTGCCACTTATTGTAGAAATCGTATCTATAGCTCATTGGTCATTCATTTGGGGTGAATTCACATGGGCAAGCTTGCTTTTTTTTTTTTTTTTTCCCTTAACCTCCGTCTGTTCACATGGATTCCACAGATTGTGCTTGTAGTTCTGGCTGTCATAGAACAAGAAGGCTTAGCAACTATAGCTAATATACTTTAAAAGTAGTTTGAAAGTGATTTAAGAACATGGAGAAATGTGTAGGCTCCGGGCAATCTAGTACCTTAGAGAATGTACCCATCCCAGAGCTGTAAACTCCAATAAATCATATTGTGAACATACTGTAAACATTTTCCATGATCCAGCTGGCAAAAATGTATTTTCAAGCACGCAACACAGACCCTGTACCAGCACATTTTTTTTGCTCTTGACCAAAATGACACAATTACTTTTTAAGCAGTGTTTAAATTCTGTGTTGTGTTCTTTGCCTTCACTTAAAATACAATAGCACTTTTTTTTTAAGAATCACAGGGAAGCTGAAGGACAAGTTGTTAGTAACTAGAATCAATATGTACAAATGGGCAGTCGAAACAAACCAAAAGTAAAAGCCTCTCCCATTTAAGGTCAGTCAGACCTAGTTAGCAGTGTTGTGAATGTAAATGAAAATTAATATTTATAAAGAAGCCTGTCCTCCAAATGTTCAAGTCTTACTTGATGACAAGATCCTAAAAGAGCTCTCCTTATAGAGTAGATGTTCTTTCTTCAATAGTAGCAGAGAAGCAACATGGAACTTAACTATGATTGCCTCTTAGAATAAAATTTAATTTACTTTTGATTTTGATTCATTATTTGCAGAAGCTTATACATACAGGGTTTTACAGATTTATTGTGTGTATCAGAAACAAGGCAAAGGTGAAGTGAATAAGCAGCAGAAATTAGAATGTTATAATGAAATGAAAGAGAAAACAAACTGCAGATTCAGAAAAGTATTTCACCTTGGTGCACAGAGCAGAGTGAGAGAAAGAATATGTCAGAGCCTTGAGGGCATTGTTGACTCTTGCTGCCCTTGCCTGGAAATGGAGCCCCTTTCAATATGACTAATGCTATCAGTCCCATCAGACTAGTGTCCATGAGTGACATCACAGAAGACAACCACCTTGCCAGTCTTCATTTACCCATTGTAAATGCATGTTTACTGTTCACAAGTACCTTATTGTCCTCCTTGTGCTCAGAAATATGTTGCCAGAGGACTTGTTCCATGGTTTTCACAGAACATTTGCTTTCTCTAAATATTAGGCACACTGTTCATATCTCCATGACCTTTCAAAGAAGATAGAAAGAAGACTTGAGAAGAATTCAACTGCTTTCTCCCTACACTTGGATGTAGCCCATTTGGCTTCATGAACTTGTATAAATCAAATTCTTGAAAAAAACTTCTCCCTTGAACCTAATCTTCCACTGGAAGTTCTCTTCTTTAAACCTTGCATGTAAGTAGAGAGGTCTATAACAGTGGCACACAAGCCAAGTTTCCAAATCAGAGTTCATAGTACTCCCAAACCACCACTCTCCAATCACCCTGCTGATGAGTTTCTCTCAGTCCAGTCTATTGTGGGTACTATTTACCGTAGTGCAGGGAATCAGGCCTTCATATCAAAGTTCCCAAATTCTTACTGTTCTATTCCCAAGCTCCTTGTTTATTCTTCTTCTCTGTGGAGGTCAGTAAAAACTTCTTCATAATCCACTTGCATTATCTGCATAATCCAAGTCATCTCACCTTTCTACTTCAAATGATTTAATTAACAGCAGAGCAGAGTCTATGCTAAAAAGGTGTAATTCCTGACAAGTGCTGGGTAGGGCTGGTGTCCAGGAACCACTTATCTAAATTAATTCCCATGGATTTTGAGCTTCCAGATGTAACTCATGGTCTGAAGAACATTGTGATGAAGGACACAGACTAAAAAGTAAGAGGAGCCTGGCAGGGAACTGTCAGAAAACAAGAAATCTTACTTTCTGTCTATGGCACAGGGCACCAACCTTCTCATGGGATTATAGCAGCTTGTCTTGGATCACTGGAAGCAAACATCTACAAGGTGGAATTCAAATGACAATGTGAGAAACAATGTAGATAACTTCTAGTCTCTTGTTTTGACAGAAATAGTGCAATCCTAGGCAGAAGGCCATCTTAATTGCACAGTCCCCAAGAACTGCTGTGGCTTTGTCCTGTCATTCTCACTTCCACCTTGCTCTTCACAGTATGCCCTTAGCCTCTGCGTTGTGACTATCCTATGCTGTCCTCTCATGAACTGTCATGTCCAACTGAACTCATATTCTTAGCTGAACTTTACCTTTTAACTGGCCAAGACTGCGAAAGAGTGCCACCTCATACATCTGACCAGACTTCTTAAAGCTGGATTTTTATGAAAAACTAACCCTCATTTAAATAGGCATAAAAAAATACATGCCTAGGAAAAATTATATGTGTGAGTATCTGTAGAGGAGATACAAACGGGATACTCCGGAGATAGTATATTTGTATTTATGAAAAGTTTTGCTGAAATTACTGCCATCAGTAAATATAATTTCATTGATCAACTTCTACGCTTGATCTAAATATTATGCATCACCATCTGTAGTTGGGGATCCAATACTGAATCAGAAAAATAATTTTCACAAACCAAATATATAGACACCTTATTTCTGTGATTTCCTTGTCCTTGCTTTTCAGTGAATCTTATCAGTTTCATCTCATGATTTCCATAAGAATATAAGCCCAAAATATTTGCTTCCCCATACAGCTATTGTGAGACATTAGTTTGTCGATGTTTGTACTAAGCTTTAAAATTTAACTGCCAGCTAATATAATGTGTGAGTCCATTAGAAATAATCATATTTGAGAAACTGTTTGATGTAAATATTATCTCCTCATGTTCCACTTAATCTAAAGAATGTTAAATATGCAAGTTAGAAAATTTTTAGAAAGTTTTTGTTAGAAAATGTCAGCCAAAGATTTAAAAGTCTGTGTTTAAAGTTGCACATATTTTAATTGTACTTCAATATATGTTGTGCATACTTACTGAAAGAGGTATTTTAAGTCCGTTTTTTCAAAGTGCTCCATTCTTACAGTTCATTTATCTTCAATTCAAATTTCACATGCTCAGCAGTTTGGTACAAGAGGATGTATTTAGTGTCTTGTAGATGTAAATATCAATACAGAACCCTAACTTCAGGTGGTCACATCTCAAACTTTCTTGGTATGGCATACTAAATTTATTTAGAAATGTTCATTTGCCATCTGTGAACCCACAAGTGCTCTCTATCTCACTATCTATCTTTATCCGTAGGTTTGTTGTTTGTTTGGTTTTTTTTCCTATGTAGCTAAGAAACATTTCTTGCCAGTCACTCAGCATGGATGGCAGAGAAAGTATTTTGAAACTTTGTGATAACTTGCTGCCAGAACACTGTTTCCATTGGCAATTTAATACAGTGGAAAAATGCTTGTTTTTTACTTAGTAAAATTTATTACCAGATCTAGGTGGGAATAATTTCCATGCTAGAACTCAAGAAAACTGTCAGGCAGTAGGTTATGCAGCACTGCCAGTGAAATGAAATTTTGAAAGGTAATCCACCTTTGCCAACAGATAATTGGGTACTCTGCATAGGTTATAACTCAAGGAGGAGGTTTTCATCCTATATATAGAAAAAAGCTACTGAAGCTTGCTGATTTCATTAGTACAGTGGGCATTCTTAGTGTTTATCAAGCATGGGTACTTATATTATCTAAGCATCATTAAATCTGAGGATTGAGTTGCTCTTAAAGTGTTTGAAAAGCAGAAGAGGTAAAATAAGCTTAAATGGAACAGAGTTAAAAGCAGCAAGTTCCTCCCTTACCAGTCACACAGGGAAGCATATTGCCTTTTCCAAAAGGTCCATCTTGTCAATACTCATGGAAATTCAGCCATGAAGTTGTGAGTGTCCCATTTTAAACTCATAAATGAAATTACACAGCAGTGTATGTAAGTCACTTCTTTTTCCTTTCAAAGTTGTTGGTTGTTTAATAGTTGTTGGGGTTTTTTAATAGTTGCCACATAGTCACTAGCAGCCCAAATCAATCAAAATGGAAAGTTTAGCTAATTAGAGAGAAGAAACTGAACCTTTGCTGTCTCCAGCACAATTGTTCACATGACAATTGCACTCTGTCCTGCTTGTTGGCATATAGTTTGATGAGATTTTCCCGTAGCAGTCATGGAGCTTTAAATTTTAATTAAAAGATTTCTGGTTCCTTTCTCATGATATCACAAATGTGAGCTCTCTTGAACAGCTCACTTCTCAAACAGTAGCAGAATATGAAAGCATATGAGAGAAAATCCTGGAGATACTATCCTGAACCAATAAATAATCTTAACTGAATTCTGGATATTGATTTCCATAATATTCCATTTTGAATCAGGAATAATCACTGACTACTGTTCCTTCCTCGTCTGTTCTAAAAATTGCGTACAGAAGGACTGCCTTAATATCACCTGTATTGGGGCTGAAGTGGGTGTAGCAAACTGGCTAGGAAATAGCTGATGTGCCATGGTGATGGAAGTTCCCAAAACCAAAGTCTTGTATCCACAAAGCTGCTTTTAAAATGCTTTGAACTTTTCTACAAATCTAAATATATGCTTTAAATTAAGATTCTATAAAATCTATAAGTGAAATAGAACAATGCAACTATAGAATCTATAGAATGAAATCTATTATATATATATAAATATAAATCATAGTGGAAATTGTTAACAATTTGCACATGAGATCCAGATGAAATGCAGACTGAAAAGAAAGAGAACAATGTAAAGGAAAAAGGAAATAATTTCTAAAATATAGAAAACCAGCATACCATGTTTTAATAAAGTCAGTTTCACTCATGCAATATAGTTGCAGTCAATGAACCTACACTATACAATAATACCTCTACACACATTATAACACATAACTTGGAAATTTTTAACTATAAATGAAATGCAGATTCTTAATATGAAGCATTTTATTAAGGATTTTGATACTGATTTTCTCTAGATATTTATAATCCATATCAGAATTTTTTCTGCTGCATCTGAAATAAGAATTATTTCACATAATTTATGTTACACATGTTGTAAATCAGTCTAGATATGGCAAGATTTTATAGTGTTCTAAAGAACTCAAGAAATCTCTTACATCCTTTTTTTCAGTGTTTTTTTTAAATTATCAGAAGAAAATTGAAAAAAATAGTATAGTAATCTTGATGTTATCAAAATATTTACTATGTTTGGATTTTTTTCATATAATAATTACAGAAAAGTATTACTTAATATTTTATTTTTCTCTATGTACTTTTATTTCTAGATAGTGTGTCTAACATTTCTCCATGTTATTTTCTTTTAGTTTTTGCTCTTTAATTCTGCTATATTCTTGAAGATAGATTGTATGTACATTGCTGGCTTTATTAGACTAAAACTGTCTTTTTGAAAGGAAAGGATTTAATATGTTTTCTCACCTCTGGCATTTGAACGTATGTCTTACATATGTCAGATTTTAAAGAATTATAATTTTAGAACTTTATAGCTTTCCTCTTCTTTTAATATTCTGATAAAGTCTAGTAATGCAGTCAAATGTGTCACATTCATATCAGTTGAGGCAGTGTCAGAACAGTGCAAATTTAATAGAACTCCATGGAAGTCCATAAGCTTCTTCGGATTTTAAGTGCCCCAAACAAGATCACAATATCATAGGATATAATCTAACACATATTTAAATCAGTGAAATTACATTTTGAAGAATACAATTCTGTGGATTTTTTTTTTTCACATTTTACACCTTGGAAGCTATCTGATTATCATGAGCTGATAGCTAGTGACTCATTCAACACTTTACTAGCCAACTTGTTTTTATCTTATTTTTGCACCTGATGGAGATGTTAGTTTGTTTTCATCACATCGTCATATACTTGTGTCTCTCATCTGACAGCCACATGAGGCACTGCAAGCTGACTAACTCTGAAAACACTTGAGTAGTACATTTAAAAATTTTCAAGTGACAGCTACTGTCTTTAGGGCATCATTTCATTATTTCCCATTAGTTGATACAGGAGGTGCCTCAAATGTATAGAAGACATGATCATTTGGGGGGAAAATTGCCTTTTCAGTAACTTTCAGATTATATTTGTTTTGTTAATTTTTCAGAAGTAGCCTAGGGTAATAATATTGCAAATTTGAATTACGGCTACAGATTTAATAGAGATACACCTGAAACCTATGCAGTGCCTCAGTAGTTGTTTTTAAACAGAAGATGATGACATTTGATATATTTATTTCATTGTTACATATTTGATATATAACAAATGATAAGAAAAAACCTGAAAAATAAAGAAATTACCATTTTATGCAATTTTTATCATTGTATGCAGTTTTCAAGATCTGGCTCAAAGTATGTGTACAGTTCACCTTCGCATTCTTAAGTTATCAAATATGTAAATGCCAGAAGAAGAAAGGATCTTTGTTTTTGAACATGAGTAATTGATACACAAGTTGAGAGGCAACATTTAAAAAAAAAATCACTCTCTGAATATCTTGTAGAGATGACTGTTGATTTTTTTGATTGTTTTGTTGTGTTTAATGGGATTTTTATCATGCTGATTTCCTGTTTAAGGTAAACTGCATCAAACGAAATCCTGGCATTTTTTTAAATTATAACTTGTGAGGTCCCTGTAGCTGTAGAACAGAGTTGACCACAGCGACATTCAGAAAAAGTTGCCTTCCTTTAGGGAGCTCACTCCACCATGACACAAATAGTACTAGACTCCTGAGTGAACTGAAACTCTTCTATTTTGTTATGAATTTTACCTCTAAATATCTTTTCTTTTTCCTAGAAATTTGAAAATTTCTCAATTTCAGTCTCTGCTAATTTAATAATAGGATTTCCTGAATAATCATAGCAATGCTCTCTGTCTTCTACTTATGCTGATTTCAAACAGCAGTTCATGAAAAATCAGCAAAATCTGGCAAACTGTCATGGACATTTTGAAAGCCTTCAATCCTGTGATTCTGACACTTATCATGATTCTTATTTTACAGTGTTCCTGGAGTTGACGGCTGAGTTTCAGACTGTTAAGGAATGTGTCCTACTATAGGACATATATAGTAGTAAGCCTACCATATGGATTTTGTGCCTCCAGTGGCAATAGGAGTAGATTTTGTTTTCATTTCCTTTGGAAATAACAATGGAATTCCAAGTTACTTCAGTAGATTTATTCATTTTTGGATGAACTGTCTACAGCCTCACAACTTCAGAGATTAGTTGCATTATTTGCATTCTAACAAATAATAGATCATGAAGAGCATGAACTCATGAATTCTCTTTAAGCAAGAAAAAAACTCCAAAGTTAAAGCCTGAACTGAGAAGAAGAAAATCCTGGGGTGTTAATTTTAAGCAGAATGAATAATGTTATATTAATAGGCACTTGGCAAATTATGTCTGTTGTTCCCTTTCTACCTTTGGCTAGTGAGGTCCAGCTGGTGTAGAGTGGACAGATTAGACTGGGATGAACATTATTCACAAAGATTAAAGTCTCCCCTTTTACTGATATATGTAGAATTCACTAGGGAATCACTTAAAGAATAATTAACATTTTAGAAAGATGAAAATCTTACAAGTTTATGCTTTTTTAAGTACTCCTGACAGTAGATATAGTTAAAAAGCGCATGTTCATGCATGGATGACTAGGGAAAAAAGCAGATTCAGTGTAGAAGGGGACTTACAAATACAAAAAATTATACAGATGGTAGTAAAAAAAAAAGACTTTATCATCAGAGCTGGTAGCTTTCATCAGACAGTTCTGCAAGGAGCATAAGACATGCTATAACACTACCCTTGAAGATGTAAATCCCTATATTTACTATGTTGTTGAGCATAATTTGCCTGTCCATAGAGTTTGATTCTTGCCAAAACAACTCCTCCACTCTTTGTTGCTAGAAGCAAACCACATCTGTCCCTGGATGTCAGTTCAGTCCTTGAGAATTGCATATAAATGAGGAAGGAGAAAAAACCCCTGCGATATTTAGAAGCAGGCTCTGTTCATTCAGTTAAGTCTGAGAGATGTAATTACAAAGCAGGTGATCGACTACTATGCATGCTGATCTTTAATCAACACATACTCAGATCCAGAAACCTATAGTACAACAAAACAATTAGTTAATTTCATAGCTAAAGGAAAATCAAATTGGAATATGTTAAGAGCAGCCTGACAGCTTATTAGGGTGCTAGCATTTTTTTGTCAGTAAAACACACATTTATTTGGAACCTATATGATATTTTAATCAAACCAAATTGTTGAAAAGATCAAAATATGAATCACCAACTAGAAACATTTAAAATAAACACTAGTCTGAGTGTTCACTTTATTAACTATTTTTCTTCCTTTTTTGTGAATATTAATTTAGAAATATGATATAATGATATTTTAGCTAGAAAGAGCCATGGCATTCAGTGAGTCTATGTCAATTTGTTCCATTAAATAAAATTTTCCCTACTTTATATCAGCTTGAAGTAAGATTAATTCAGTTCCATTTTAGATGACAATAAAGAATGAAAAGTCATAGAAAAAGATGACAAAGTTATTTCCCTTATCACAGATAGCAAGGATAAAACATCCAGGTCTGTTTTAATCATATCATAACTTCGTGAACTGGGTTTCATATTAGTCTATATGAACTATGATTAGAACTAGGTATATTCCTTTCCCAGTTAAGTGTAGATTTGCTTTTTAAACATACCTAGCTCCATATATAGCAATACTTATTCCAATATGCAGGGAAAGTACAAGTTGAATGACACTTGCTGTATGTGAAAACTTTTACATGAATTCTTTTCATTTCAATGATCATTCTTGAAACAAGAGGCAACAAAAATGGCAAAAGTTTAGCAAAATAACAGAAGACAGCAAAGAAAATGATCAAATATATAAAATTCTTCTTTTACTGAGCTGCAGAATTTTATGCATTTATATTATGGTTTCAGAAGTGAATATCGTTTGTTTATCCTGTTTGTTGCCCGTTAGGGTCTCTTTGGCTTTTCATTGCACATTATCAGGTGATGAGCCACAAAAAAATAACAGCACTTGCCCTACATTTATGCACTTAAAACATTATTTTTTTTTAAATAAGGAAACAACACATGGGAAAAATATATACATATATATATTTCTATATGAGAAAGCTTTAGAATTATCAGAAAACCAGTTGAAATGGTTAACATTAATTTTTTTCTTACGGTTATGATGGTTTATACTGGCTTGGACATAATGTTGTGGTAGCATTTAAAAAAGAAGAAAAAAGGAGTAGGAAATTATAAGCATGTAGTATCTTTACACCAAGTAATATCCTGCACTTTAGTCATCACTTAAGGTAGTGAGTGTTTGGCTACTCTTCTGGAAAGTGGTTTTTTCCCTTTGTCCCCTCAAGTCTCAAGGTGTGTGCAGGCCATGACTTAAGTAATTTCTTCTATGACTGTAGCGTGATAACTCTGATTTTTTCCTGCCTTCTGTGGGAAGTCAACAAGTCCAGCGAGGACTGAACATGCCTGGTGAGATTCTAATTTGATACTTGCTGGATCCTGACCCATGAGAACAAAGAGCTCATGTAATCATGTTCCATTGATATAAAACATTTCTCTAAACATTACATGAACTTCTTTTTATGATTATTTTCCTAGTGATATCTACATCTTTCTTCCTGACATCTCCCGTCCCCCCTCAGCCCCTCTATTCGTGTCTACGGAAATTTGATAAAGTGAAGAGCAAAAGCAGAATTTTTCAGCAGACCTTGATGTAAAGAAGTCTACTCTACATTGAGTTTGTTAGAAGGTGAAGCAGTCAGAGAGGTGGAGGTGCCTGTAAAAGAAATGTAATAGAAAGTCTACCTGAAGCAAGACAGAAGAAAAAGCAATATATTTCAATAAGAGGTCTGGGTGTGCAATACAAGCATCTAAATGATAGATTACTGGGAGTAAATGTAAATATACATTTCTACATTCAGTTATTGAACTGGCTTCAGTAAATATACACCTCTTGTCACCTCCATGAAAAATAAATAAAAATTGGATTCTGCATGAACAATGAAACCACATTAGTGGGCAATAGTTTAACTGTTAGTGTCAATAAAAATACACCCATTTTGCTCAAGGAATACGGATGCTAGGGCATCTTCCATGAGTGAATTCAATTGTATATAGTTTTTTGCTATTTAACATAATTTTATTTCAGACCATCCCTTCTGAAGGCCAGAAGTTTACAGAAATATTTTACTCTGTAATGTGATATTAAGGAACAATCTGATCTTCTACAATTTATTGATGCATTTAATAATAGCTTTCACTGTTAACTGGCTTTATGAGTTCCTTAAATGTACTTTCATGTCCTCATTCAACAAGGCTCTTAAAAACAAGCCTACATTTAAGCATGAGTGGTAAAATCAATTGGATGACTTAGGCATTTATACTGTCAGTTCAAGCATCTTGCTGATTTGGAATGTCAAGTGAATTAGAAGCAGATGGCAGTGTATATCTCATTCAGTGTTTAGCAGGGAGGGAAGCATGTAAACTGCACAGCAGGTAGTTTTAAGAAAACCTGAATAGTGATAAAATGTGTTGTCTTGCAAGTTTTCTTTCTGATTTAAGTCAAACTATATTCCCTAACAGAAAGTCTTTGTGGGCTGCTGCATTAGAGACTTCCATCTCTAAATCTGTCTGGTGTACATCATCACATAACTTAAAATTTCAGTTTTGGCACAGAATCATAAAGTAGATTTTCTGCTCCTTCTCCCATATCTGGTGTTTCATGCTACATTTGCCTGCAGATATGTGAATTCATGCTAGGGATCCTTATGCTCCTTATTGGATATAGATTATTTGTTTATATTGAAGAACACAAAAATTGAGAGTTACAGTATCTCAATGAATGCTGGGATTTCTAATTAAAAGCAAGATTAAAAATAATAGAAAAACTACTTAAATGTGTATTAGGAAAAAGGTTGGTAATGGTTTGTTGTTTTCCAGTTGCCTTTCCTTCCTGGTATACTAAAAGATTAATACTTTCCATTTTGCTTTCTCTTTTATTAGAACACTGCTTTTTTGGCATAGTTAATATTGTCTTTTTTCCTATTTTTTTCCTCCATCTTCTCTGTGATGGTTTTCTTTCTTACTTTCTTTTTTACTTAACATGTAATAAGACAGAGAGCGCCCTGTCTGAAGGTGTTTGTGAATACTGATTCCCAGTAACTATTAATATGTTTTGTATACATTCCCAAAGTGAGAAAAAAATAAAAATCTTTCACTGAAGTGCATATAAATAAAGAGCTTATAACCAACAGAAAAGGGCACAGGTCTGTTTCATTCATAAGCACCTTTTTGCTTTTTTGCCTTATTTCTATTCACCATGAAATTCAAACAGAAGCGTGAGTGAATATAAACAAAATATTTCTTAGCAGTACTATTTTGCATCAAAGGATCAGATTTCAGGACTAACCTTAGTGTTCTTTTCTTTATTGGCAGACCATGCTCTTTGCCACACAGTTTAATAGAGACATTCCTGCTTGCTCAAAAGAGCAATTATTCGACAGCTATTGGCAGAGCGCTGCAGAGATTTTTTTTATTTTCTTTTTCCTCTGTATTTCTTTAAGGTAGATTGAAAGAAGAAAAAGAGAGAACCTGAGAACCTTACTCTAAAAGTAAGTTTCCTCTGTTTCTTTTTCCTTTTTTTTTTTTTTTAATATACTTGCAGGTAATTTTTTTCCCCCTGGAGTGTCTTTTATAGAAATAAATAAACAAGACACAACAAAACCCCCAAGAAAATTAAAAAAAAGAAAAAAATACTTGGCCCCAAACAGAAAGGAAGACTCACAACAGAAAGAAAAATAGAACATACTTCTGAAAATGTATTTTAGAATTGTTTTAATAAGTAAGCTTCTCAGGCTCAAGTCAATTTCACATATGTCATCCTGATCAAGTTAGTCTTCAGTAAACATTCATATTTTCTGCAAGATGATTTACAGCTCAAAGGATCTGTGACTTATCACGAGAAAAGATAAAAGGCCATTCCACTTTCCAATTTCTTTTTTTTTTCTTTTTTAAAAATTTAATTTCATCAACAGGCAAACTTCATTATACTTTTAATCAACAGTGTTTACACTTGAACCAAAATCTCTTAAAAGAAAAAAAAAAGAAAAAAGATCCATTCAGTATCTCAGAAACTTGAAAAGTGTTGAGTAAAAAGCATAGTGCATGTGAATATTTCAAGATATAGTCAAAATGTACATTTGCGTTAATGGAGGAAAATTAGGAATGGTTGCAAAAAATCGTAAAAAAGACAATTCCGTGAGTTGTGAGAAGAAAAATGAAACATGAAGAGACTCATAAAATTTCCATAGTAGTAAAATAAATAGCCTCTTTTTTTAAATAGAAGTGTTTTTGAGGCCCACAAAAGAACACAGGGAAGGGGGTTTTTAGTAAACACAGTGATTTTTCTATCTAAGCCTGGAAGAACCTGAAGACAAGTGAACAAAAGTAGAATGAAGATGCTTTTCAACAAGGTATCCCTAGATATTGCAAGTTGATTTAGTCTAAAATATGTAAGAAAGAGTGTTGACTTTACCTTTGGGGATGGTTATCCTAAAGAAGTGAGATGTGTTCTCATATATACACAGCCCTAAGGCAGAGTCAGATTCAGGGAAACAACAGGAGCTTTCTCAATGACATTAACTCTCTACTCTGATGCTGAAACTGAAGAACAGGTCTTCTAGTAAGTGGACAGATGGCCAGCATCAACAGCTCAAGAAAATATACTCTGGAGAATGAGATTTGCCTTGAGCTTTCCAGGTCTTATTCCTGCTATTTGGGGTAGGACTTGAGAGCCTTTTCCATTCCCTTTAACGAAAAGCTTGGGAATGCATGTTGGTTAAGCATCTACTGTACCATAGATAGGCTCGCCCACAAACCTATAGTTGCATATCTATTTGTATGATAGAATGCATTTGGACAGTTAAACACTACACAGACATGCATACACTCTCATGCAGGCACATCAGAGTATTGAGAGAGAAGGGAATTAACTACTTGTGATAAATGAATGCATAGCAAAAGATAATTCATATCAATTCTATGTCCTCTTCAACCTGCTGAGAGAGAAGCTCTTGGAATTTATGTTTTGTAGGGAGAAATTAGTAAAATTACATGTTGTAGAGTATTGAACTGCACTATGACCTTTCTGCATTAGCTTCTCCACAAATCCTGCATGCATCCATGTGTGCATGTTCCTACCTCATAGCACCTCAGAATAAAAATCTGTCTTACCTCTTTGAGCTTCCTTAAAGAAGCTGATGAATAGGCTGCTGTTTACTTTAGTACTTTCTGACAGATGTTGCAATATATTTCTATGATTAACACAGAATATCTGATGCACTGAAAATTCAACTTTGCTGAGAACCTTTTGTCTTGGAAAGCAGTAATTTGTGCTAATTGGATGATGTATTCGGGCTGAATTAGATGCTAATATTTTTGGTCTGTGTTTGGCACAGCCACCTGTGAGGAGTTGTGCTTCTCCTGACAAGTTATGGGAAAACAGGCCTATAAAGATGGTTTCTGGCCTTGAAGGAGGCATTTCTGTGTAAACTAAAGTTAATTGGTCTCTCATGATTGGCTGACAGCCTTTCAAGGGCACTTGAAGGAGAAAGAGAGGAGGAAGAGGATGAAGTAAGGCCTCAGACCCAATTAATGAAGATCCTCTGCAATATACTGTGCAAGCACAGAAATCCACACATGCACAGAGAAGTACCAGTTATTTAACTGGGAAGAGATGCCAGTGATCTCCATCTGGGTGGTCCTGGCCAGACTTGCTCAGGTAGACACCCAATGGGTGATTAGCTCTGTGAGTCATGGGGTGTTGTTGAACCGTTGATGGCCCATTAGCAGCCACCCCCCCTCAGGCTGGGTGTGAAGGTGCTAACGACTCCCTGGGCAGCTACTGCAAATGGTCCATTGTTCTTGGGAAATGAATAGAGGGGGTAGAATACACAGCTTTAATCACCCCCACACAGTGATAACTGGTCCCTCCTGCTGAACTAGGACACACACCCAGGTTCTTTTCTGCAGGGCTGCTTTCCAGACACTCTCCCTCAAGCCTGTAGCGGTGTATGGGGTTACTGTGACCCAAGTACAGGACCTGGAACTTTTCCTTGTTAAACCTCATAGAAATACCTCAGTCTGTCAACCAAGCCAGTCCAGATACCTCTGTAGAGCCTTCCTACCCTCCAGTAGATCAACACTCCTACCCAATTTGGTGTCATCTGTAACCTGACTGAGGGTGCTCTTGATGCCCTCATCCAGATCATTGTTGAAAGTATTAAGCAAAACTGGCCCAAATACTGAGCCCTGGGGAACTAGGGGGGTAATTTAATCTGCCATTGACATTCTAATTTTGTAGACCAGACTTGTTCAGGTATTCTTATTCTGCAATATTTTTCTAGTTCTATCAGATATCTGAGCGACTAACAACAAGTAATGGGTGAAGTTCATTAGACGTCTGATACTATTTAATATATTTATTATTATTAATAATATTAGTATTAATCAGTATTTATTATTTAGTATTAATATTATTGGGGTTAATATTCTCTGTGATGACCAATGACAAGTTTTGTCAGGGCAGGTTTCGGTTGGATATTAGAGAAAGGTTCTTCACCCTGAGACTGGTTAGGCACTGGAACAGGCTCCACAGGGAAGTGGTCACAGCACCAAGCCTGATAATTCAAGAAGCATTTGGACAATGCTCTCAGGCACATGGTGTGACTGGGGATGGGATAAACTAATCTAAGACTCTGCTTTCAACAGGGAGATGGATCAGATGGTTGCCAGAGGTACTTTCAAGCTAGACTTTTCTTACTGTAGAATTCTGGAGTTTCTCTGTTCCTTTGCAGGGTTGTTCTAATTCTACCATACACCTCCCTGCTTGTTTTGCAGAATTACATTAATTTTACAAGCCGTCTTCCAACACCTGAAGATTTCATGCCTTTCATGTCTTTTCCTTCACTCTGTTTGTGTAACTGCCCCACAAGCCTCTGTTCATGTCTTTGCAGTTGTGGCTACTTTTGGTGTCACTACATGCTGTCACCAATTGTGCACTTCTCTCTGTGCACAAGATAACAAATATTAATAGTGTCTTGCTTAGTATGTATCCATTTAGTGCATGCCCTGCTTTGGGTACACCACTTACCATGCATGTAATCATTATAGGACAAAGGGATTTAAGGGAAACAGAAATAATTCTCAGAGATTTAGATGCTCTGAAATGCTGCAGCAGATTTTAAGATGGGGAAAAATTAATTTTTAGGGGGGTCTTGACAACCCAAAAGGTGCATGAATTTCAGAATAAAGACAAAAGTACTTTGAGCTGAAATAGCACAACTGAATTTTCCCAGGATTATTTGGTGTGGGTTTTTGCTAGGAAGTGAATATATATTTTTTTGCCCATATTACTAGGGAAATTTGCTAACAACAAAACTCATTGGATGGTTAGGTGAAAAGCTAGCTACCAAGAAGTTCCTTGTGAGGACAGGCCTTAATATGAAGAGATTAGTTGAATGGTGGGCAGGTGAACAAAGGTGACTCATGAGAACCTCTTGACCAGTCACAAACAAAACCAAACCATGACCTGTGTATAAGTTATTGCCAGACAGCTCTCAGAAGAATTAATACACTAAAACCAAATTAAACCACAATTCTTTTATCTTGTCTTTCTCTCTGCAAGTCTAGGACAAGTGGAAGTCTTCATAAACCTAAAATATTATAGATAACTTATATGCACACAAGCTGCATATTCTGTAATGGGAATAGAGTTAATCTAACACAAATTCCCTTTTGGAAACTGAGAGTAACAGTAAAATATTTGTCCCAAGTCTGATCTTGCTTATGCTGATTTCTCAGCAGAGTAATATTTCAGCGGTGTAAATTGAGCAAACTTTTGGTTGTCCTGAACACTTAAAGTGTGTAGACTTGATTGCTTTTCTCCATTAGTCAATGGAAATTTAATGTGTAAAGCTGGAGTAAGTAAGATGAGTGATTAATTTTACACAGAAGTCTTCTATTCTGTTAAGCTTGTTTTAGACCACATACATTAAAGTTAAACATCATATTGCTCCCAATGGTTTTGTCTCATTAGTTACTTGACTGTTGCATTAGCCAGGGCATTCACATATAGGGAAAAAATATTTTAGTTTTAGAGAACTCTGCCAATCTAGACAAGCAAAGGCAAAGAACATGAAGAATACCTATAACGACTGTATTTTGAATGCATTTCCAATTATTTTATGATGCTTATTATGATAATAGCAGTTTTATTACAGAACACATGAAATTCTTGATTGTAAAATTGAACAGAGAGAGGTGTGGTCAGATTGCTTTGCCAAACCAATCACCTTGTCTTTGACAGATGTTGTCTGCAACAGATGCTTAGTTAAGAGTAAGCGAACAGCAGCACTGAGTACAATTACACATACTCTGTCCCGACTTCCATTAATTCATAGCTCATTGAATTTCTGATTTCCAAATGGTGCCTTTTATTTCTAGGCTAAGGAATTTGCTTTTATTCTCATGATTTTGTATCATGGAGCTAATCACTTTTAGAACCCTTATTCATTTTTTCTTTCCACAATGTCTCCTAGAAATTGTGTCCTCTGAAGCACACCCTTTTCTATTTAAAATTTTGAAACTTTGACTAAGTTAGTCTGTTTCACATCTCATTCCCTAGATGTGTAACCCAGTAAATGGGATTTTTGACGCTATTTACAGAAGCCCTCCAGGCCCAGAGTTCTTTGTGGGAGCAGTTCTGGACTCTGTGGGGATGTCCTTGTCGCAGTTCAGATCCAGGTGTCACTGACTGACCTGGCTGCCTGCAGGTGAGTGGCTCTTACCTCCCCAGGGCACACTAGGGATGTGAGATACTGACAGGGATGTGGGATGTGCAGAGAAAATGTATAAAAATAAACTCAAATCAGCCTAAAGCCAACAAGGAAAGGACCCCCTCCATGAGCATCAAAGTCCTCTTATTGAAGTCCTCAGAAAGAAAGCTTGTAATCCTCCTCTCAAGGGAGAGTGGAACTGTCCACCTGACTACCTTAGAGGAATGCTCAAGGGTTGAGCATTTAACACCAGGAAAGAACAGTAGGACAGCGAGGAGTTTTTTACTATCAGATTTTTAACTGTTGTATTAGCAAAGCTTATACAACTTGGGGCTGAGTTACTATTTTCTTTTCCTAATTAACAATGCATTTTTATTTTCAGCTATGTGTTTATCTCCCTTCTGCCTGTAGCAACGTGTAAGATATTTCACAATCTGATGGTGACTCTGACTTTGTGCAAGCCACTTTGGACCAGTAAATTCTTTAAGGCTAGAGAAATTTAATAGTATATTTCATAAGGACCAGAGACTTATGTGGAATTTAGAAAATAAATTAATGAAAGCCTATGCTTCTAATTCACTTACAATGTTGAAAATACCTTCTCTAAATCAAGAGACTTTTCAAGCACTTTAAAGTTTTCATCTGACATTCCGTATAGTTTAATGGATTTTAATGGATTTTTAAATTTCTCCTGTTAAGTGAACTATGAAATAGTTTTTACAAATATGGAGAATAATGTCAAAGACCTAAGCACAAATTTCCTATAAACTCATTAAAAAAGAAATCCAAACACTGAATCAAAAAACAAAACAAAACAAAACCATGTCAAAACAAACACAACAAAACTCCACAAACCATCTCCTCCCCCCAGAAACCCCACAACTATTCAAACTATCATGGTTTATTATGGAAACAGATGTTCTTCTGAAATACAATCCTATGTTGGGTTTTTTTTTCTAAATAATTCAGCACAAATAGAGAAATATGCTCTATTCTGTCCCTGCTGCCTTAGATTATACCCTTGTGCATTGCACTATGTTTTAGCTTTATCTGTGGGATTATTGGAAAATGTTTTACTTTCTGATTAGGATTCTGAAAGACTTGTATTTTTCATTTCACAGTGCAAAGCAAAAATTATTTTCTTGACTTTTACTTTTGCCTTAGTTTTCTCAGAATAATTATTTTCTTCAGACTTCTGTGTATTTATAGATGCTATTGCTACAGAGGGCCACCACTACATTAAATGATAAAACCAATCTCGGGGAGAAAAGTATCCTGCATGGTAAAGGTCTGAGTAACATTAATTATTGCACTTTTCTTCAAAGATGTATTGGAAAAGGTGACTAGATGAAGGTCATTTTGTCATCATATCAGAAACTAAGACTGTACTATGTGCACTTCAGGGGCTGTAATAAGAAGTCATTTGTCTGTCATTGCCTGTCTTTTTCTCTCTTATCAACATATGAATAAAAATTTGTAGACTGTGAGTGCAGTCTCCCGTATCAATCACTAAAGCAGTAAAATGAAAAAAAAATCACAGGAATGCAAAACTGTAAATGTCCAGGAGCCTTTTTGTTTTCTCTTGTTGCAAACTTACTATTGGGTATGTTACTGAAATACATTGAAATACAATTACTTAAAGCATTCTCTCCAAAGCTGATAATAGACTGCTTTATGTTTGTTTTTAATGTTCAGTTTTGCTTTAGCTTTCAGTGGAGAAAATGTGCCCCATTTTTGTTATGAGTACAGTATGGAATGATTTTTTAGCAATTTTACATTGATAGTTCCTAGAAGAAAAGGAATGACCTGAATAATGATCTGTATAAATCAACCAACATATTTTTAGCTCTGTTGCAGATGAAGTTGATTTTGTTCAGCCAGCACCACTGCTTCAACAAATTTCAAAAAAAACACATTTTATAATGGGAAGGGTCATCTGACGGTGTGAGACAGCTGGTGAAAGGATTTATCTCCCATTTTTGTTGCCATGTAAGAACTTGCACATCATTTGCATTTCTAGCATGTCATTTCAATTTCTGTCTAAGTACCCTAGTGCTGCTATATGTAGATAAGAAGGTGGGAAGAGACTGCAGTGCTGTGCTTCCCTGGAAATAAGAAATGTCCTCAATTCTTCTGAAGTTATGGAGCTATTGAGAAATATTCTCTATTCCCCTATTACTAATTCTACACATAGGTGAGAGAGATATATAGCAGTACCTATATATATGCACAGGGACGTAAACTGTGGGAAGAAGGTCCTTACTGCAGTAACAGAGGGTTTATTGTGGTGATACAAACCTGAAAGATATAGGCAGCACTCTCCTTTTTGGATCTTCTGGGTTGTGTAACTATTTAGCAAGTCTTGGCAGAAGATGGATACAGAATTTGAGGTTCCAAACCGATCCATGCTCCAATCAGCAGAGAAGTGAACAACTGAGTCATGATGCTGAAGCACGAGAATGCACTTCATGTATTGATTTGTGCTGCAAAGTAAAGACAGTAAAGCAAGACAGGGGGAAAGTCCACTCTTTGTTGCTGTTCTGAAGTCCTTAGCAAATAGTATGGATGTATGCTGAATCCCTAAAATAAAGCAAACAATATTTTAGTTAAACATGAATTCTCAATGAATAAAGATAAAATAATCTAATCTTTTGTTTGCTGTCAAGTTTCAATATATACTGCAAAATGATTGCTTCAGTTCAGTTCCAATTTGAGGAAAAATTGTTTGATTTTAGTTTAGAAGTAATAATTGTTCAATCTTTTAATTTAAAAAAATCTTCTACCACAATGAAATTTAAAGGAAAGTATTCAGAAATTTTAATTTCCTTTTTAAATAAATTATATTGTAAGCCAGTCACTGCAATTCAGAGATGCTAATGTCCCATTTTCTTTATGTGAATTAATCAAATTAATCAGAATTTGATGTCAAGCTTAGTCTTTACTCCACCTTCAAAGAAACATAAAATGGATAAAAGCACTATTCCAAGTTGGAGGACATTTCATCCTTTCTTGCTGCTTAGTTTTACATTGGCCTTTCACCTAAAGACAGGATTCTTTTTGGGCTTTAACATTACTTGTTCTAGATTTCCTTTATTTGAAAACTCACTGTGACAAGTTTACTGGGTACAGACTACCATGGATCATGGTAGCTACACAACAGAAAAAGCAATTGAAAATATTGTTTTAAACAAATTCAGATTCTCTCACTGTTTCAGGAGCAGCTTTGCCATCCCTAACTAGTATCCTGGAGTATAAAGAAGATTTTAGCTGCCATCAGTCCAAGCTCCCATTCCCAGCCAATGATACCAAGAAAGCTGTTTTTTTCCCAGGGCTCAGCTGAGAGCAAAACAATCCTGGGCAGCACAGCCTCATAGCTCCTGCTTATTTCAGAATTCAAAGCTTGCTCAGGTGAATAACTCAGCCTTTTACAGAGGCAAGCACAGAAAAAGAAAACTGCACAGTTGAAGTAGTTCATTACTGATCCTGAGATCTTAATTTCTGTCTACACCACTGTCAAAGAGTCTGACATTCAGTAACACAAAGGTAATTTTTAGCTGTGTATTACTCATTTGCTGACTACTCAGTTTGGAGGAACTGATAACTGCAACAGAAATTAATACATTTTAAATACATGAAGCTGGAAAATGCAAGTCTATATGGAAATTTAGGTTCTGTATCTCTTATATTTTCTATGTGAATATAGTAAATTCTTTGATTTTATAGTCTCTGTCCCTACTATACCTCTCACAAATAACAATGATGTTAACAATTTTAATTTATTAAATATATTTCTGTTATATGGATGAACCATGCAGAAAATTTAATGAAAAAGTTGGTAATTCTGTGTTCAGAGCAGTGGTAGAAAACTGCAGTAACTGGTCTTGCACATGAGAATGGAGTTGAATGTGACTAGCTGATCATTAATCAAGCACAGTACTTCCTCTGCAGGAAGAATATATAAGAATATGGAATAAAGTGCAATGCAATTATATATCTAAAAACATATCATAACGGTACTCATAAGAGTATTAAAATATTTCCTTGCAGACAAGCCACATTCTAGCATTCCCTTACTTGTGAATGTTTTTGAATTTATGATGACTTGACACTGTGAAATAAAATCTTGGTGGGATGGAGTATGAAATTGATATGGTAAGCCTCATATATTAAACTAAGTCCTTTATATATTTGTTTCTTCTGAAGAAAGGTCAGTGAATGTTTCCATTATCAAGACTTCATTAGAAGTTCCCAATTGCCAGAATTTTTTTTTTTTCCCAGAGAGAAGAATGTAAAGTCATTAAAATTAATGTTAGGGCAAAAGTACAACGTCAAGGTAGCCATTTACATTTATCTGCTGTTGATCTCATTGTTCTCTGTTTACTTGGTTAGCAACAAGCTTCTTTAGCCTTACTTTAGTCTTAAACTAATACTGGTTTATAAAATGTAAACTTTCCTAGAAAGACTTTTAGGAAAAAAAATATTTTGACTTGCAAATACATGAGAAATGTTCTGCATGCCACACATCTTCAAACAATATGCATTCTGATAGAAGGTAGCCTTGAGAAAGTCCTTTTCTGAAGAAGAGGTAGATCTTCTTTCATTTACTTAGGTTTGCTTTATTTCTGAAAGCAATATTGCCCTGTGTTTAGTAGAATAATAAGGGGAAAGTGTAAGTCGAAATCTGAAAAGTACCATTTAGAATGGCAAATTTTCCCTGGAAGTTTGTGATGCAGTCTGCAATCACAAGACAATAAAAGTAATGCTTGTGTTCTTCTGGATGCTGATGTCTTATCTTAATGGCTTAAAATGTATTTGAATGATCCTGCTACTATGGTAAGCAAACAATTGTGACTGACAGGGGAAGTATAGAGAATTATCCTTCCTCAGGCTATTTGACAGAATAAATAGTTTCTAACTCTGTCATGACTTTCTGGATTGGTCTGGAGAGGAAGGGCTATACCTGAATTTTGGTTTCAGGAGAGGAGGGGTCCCACTGCCTTGTGCAAGATCACATCTGTGGTATACTTAGAGGCATGTAGTGATACTCTTGCTCCACAGTAAACATCTCTTTAGCTCAGTACCCTTACAGCAGAAATCTAAAGCTGATCTCTGTTCTGCTGCTGAGGACTGCTCCTTCCCTATCTGAACAGCAAAGAAAGAGGGGGACACTTAATTACTGATCTTATTTCTGGACAATGTGGGAAGTTTATGTAGGGGAAAACAAAAAATAACAGGTAAGATTCACACACATTTTCAGAGACACAAGGAAACAACTTCTGTAGTTTAGAAATAGCTCAGTGTCTGTGAGCCTGATTGACCTGTTTCTTCTTTCTTCAAGGAAAAGGTGATAAGATTGAGAAAAAAGCAATTTGTTTAGTCTGTATCTCCTTACACATTGCTCTTGTGAACCAATCAAATAAATGACAAGTCTCCCTGCTTTGTCCTCAAGAACTCACTTCAACAGAAAAATGTAGCAGTGACAAAACCGGTAAAGTTCTCTGATTTCTTCTCTGTTGTCTAGAAGAATTTGCCTGAAAGTGCACACAACAGAAAGAGGAGGGAATTAATACAGAAAATTCAGCTGCTGAGACACTTATGAGGTTTGACAGTAAAAAAGCTTTGTTCTGGAGAAATAAAAGAGAACCAGTCAGGAAGGATGTGAGCTTAGCCAGGCGGATGAACCATGTGGAAATTCTGGCTAGCAGTCTGGGTCATCCCAGCTGTGCAAGCTGAGAGACAAGTTTGTACCAGTTTCTGCCACTGTGCTCTTTCAGATCCTGATTTGGTAAAGCCTGCTCTTAACACAAAGGAAAAATGTTTAATTTTAGCTGCATTTTATGGGTTTTCAACATTCTGCTTATGTTCATGGTATGGAAGAGAGCAACAGCAGTTGTCTCTTCATTGTATTCCCAAAATTTTGCTCTATGTAAGTATTTTATACGGGGTTTTTTTAATTGTTTTAATAGTTTTTTGTATTTTATCAACATGTAGATTGGAAGGAAGAGGTGTCAGGAGCAATGAGAACATAAAAAGTCATATCCCAAAGGAAAGGAAATGCTGTCACTGGAGAGGGAAAAGGCAGCAGATGTTTTTATTTGAGAGAAATAAAAAAAGCAAAGAAGCTTACCCAGTAGTAATGAAGAGACAGTGATAAAAAAATGCTGTTTTGATGTCATACAAAGGGTTTTTTTTTATTTAAGTGATAGATTTTTGTATTATTTAGGTGAAATCCTGGTCTTCATAGCAATATGGTCATTTCTGTTTGCCTCACCATTTATTTTTATCTGAATTGTACAAAGCTAAATGTTTGAATTGCAGATGATTTTTTTTTCTATTTCTACAGTAACATTATGTCACTTCAAAAGAATTACTCAGAGGTTCCTGTTCATCTCTGACTTCAGAATAAAATCCTTGCTCTAAAACACACATTTTCTCTGGGGACTGTATTAGTTTTGCACTGAAAGATATATTCCTGATGATTACACTTGTAAGGAATCATGGAGTTGATCACAAAATATGTGAGAGGATGAAGCTGATTTCCTCAGCTTTGAGATTTATTGTTTCTAGACCAACACTGACAACAAATCATGATACTCCAATAGGTTTTGAGGAAGAAAAAAGAAAATCAGTCTTTCTGTCCTTTGGTAAATACTGTCTGGAACAGAAAATAAACCATGATACACCAATAACACTATGAATGTTCTGAAAATGTTTATTTATTTTTCATAAACATAGTGCACAAATCACCCTCATCTTTAAAACCTATTGAAAAGCTAGTCTATACTACAGAGAAAATGGACAGATGCATGAAGAAGCAGAAGTAGGATGATATTGTCTGAGAACTGGAGAGTGGAAAAATTTTCCCTATATTGTAAAAGAATTAATTGTTCCTCTCTATATGTGTAGGCACGTGTGCATTTGTATAGAAATTTTGACGTAAAATTATGAAATGTAAACCCACGAAATTTTCTCAATACTTTTTAAGTCAGTTTGGAATGCAGAATTTATTCTCTTGGTAAATAAGAATGTTATTAGAATAGATGCAAAAAATGGTAAAAAAATCAGGCAAGTGTTGCTCCTTTGTTCCACGGATCTCTTGATTTACCACCATACAATAATCATACATGCATTCTTAGTTGAAGTCCTTTAGCAAGTGCAACACCAATGCCATAGGTGTCCACCAGAAAAATCACACACTAGAATGAACACCAAGCACAAAATTGCCTGGACTTACTGTGGTTTCCCAGAGGACCCAGGGTTTTATACACCAGCATGGATTGCAGATGGCCATTTTGGAACTACAAAGCAGTGGTGGGCCTTTATTCATGCTAGTATACAAGCTTTTGATTCATAACTACCCACACCAGCTCATAAAGACTGAAAGGAATTAATTGAGAGAAGAAACAAAGGGAGTTTTAAACATTCACGTGCTTGCCCCTCGCTCCATTTTGGAGACAGTTTTGTGCAAGTTTAGATTTGATTCTATTTTCCATGTCTTCTAAAAGTGCTTTGATTCCAACTAAGCATTTTTCATAATGTCATTCCAAACAAAGTTATTATTCAAATGACTCTCTCATGCATGAACAAAGTAGTTGAAATGGCTTGTAAATATATTAGCAGGGCAAATATGTATTAACTTGCTGCCTTAGGTTATGAGCCTTCTTTTAAAGGAAGATAATATTTGTGTAGAGTGAATACCTTTATTGAATTAAAACTTAAAACTCAGCATTACGTGCAGTCAATAAACGACATTGTGTTTCTGTAATGGTTGTATTTGAGGAAAGACACCATAATCACAGAAAAGCAGCCACTTAGAATAGAAGTTCTGGAAACATTAGTCAAAATACTTGACTAATCTTTTGTTTTAAGGAAAAGGGAAGGCAATCCGAAGATGAATGAGCAGTCTGAACAAGAGCCACCAAGAGTGAAGTCAGCAAAATTGAGCAGTAACTGGGGGAAAAGTAATTCCAGAAGTGGGATATCACAATCACCGACCAGTGACCATCACTCAAAATGGATCCCAGACCCAAATGGAGGGAAGAACTGTGCATGCGATTAATTAACATTAAAAGCAAGAGATGCAAAGAGCAAAAAGGGGTTTGAGTACTAATTAATCAAAAAGTTACATAATCTGTAAAAACCAATTAATGCTGATACCTTAGTTTGTTAAAATGTATAAATAGTGTAAAGTTTTGATGTACAGGAATCCAGCCTTTCATGGGTTCCCACTCAGCTCCCTACCTTGCATGAACTAAAATAAAAAATTTAAATACCTCTCCTTAGTATGTGAATTGGTGTTGTGGTCCAGGTAGCAAGTCTGGGACAGCAAAAAGTTGAACTCAGTGGCTCTTTATCCATTATTTGTTACCAAAAAACACATAGAGTTTCCTTTCTGTCCAGACTTCTTATACTAACAGTCTTCATTACCAGTTTACAATATTAACTTCATAAATTTCAACTTTTGCAGCCAGATGCTTACAAGATAGAAATAAAAAGACTGGAATTTGCACAAATTATTTTGGCCCGGATGCATGGAACTTTAAAAATATAAATTTACAATTAAATTTCTTCAGTGTACAGATCTCTGTAGAAAACTCAGATCTACAGTGGTGAGCAAAATTAACTAGTCTTCCTGGATAAAATGATAAAATTGATGAGCTCATTCTAGCTATTTCATATCATCTACACTTATTCAAAGGGAAAAAGAAAAACATTCACCATGTATTTTGAGACCTTTTGAGAGACATTATCATTTAATTTCATGGGTTCTACAATATATATATTTTAGATAAACAAGACAACAGTCTGAATTTTCTACATATGGCACTTTTGACAGTACTGCAGTGCTGTAGGGTTAGCAGATGGAGCAATTATATATTTTCTAGCTAGGAAGTAACCTTTAAAGTAACAGAGTCTTACTTTATAGATTATGGTATGATTTAAGAAGTTTCTACTTTTCTCACTTAGGTAATAACTTTCAGTATTATATTTGTTGGACTATTGAGATTATTTTCCTCTAATTAATATATCTACAAAGCAGTCTGCTGACATTCGACCAGTATATATGTGAATATATCTAAGCTGTGTTGTTTGATAAACAACAAATTGAATTCTGTGGGGGTTTTTTCAGTTCATACATTACATGGCTTCATTTTTCCATTGAGAAATCAGAAAAATATTTTAAAAATGTCAGCAAAATAATTTTGGAAAGGTCGAATTTTAAAATATTCCCTAAAGGTTGAAAAAGTGGGTTTTGTGGGTGGGTTTTGTCTGTTTGTTTGTTGTCTTTGTGTCATTTTTGGTTTAAGTACATTCTCACAAACAGTAAAAACATACATACTTTAAAGAAGATATTCAGAACATATTGAAGCTGTGTTGGAATACCCACTCTACGATGGACCTGTGTTTTTATATTCTAGGCTGTGCCTTCCAGAATTTTTTCATGAAGAGTTTTGTTTACTGAGATGTTTTTAACAATACACTGGAGCTTTGTCCTTCATTCAATGTACCTCAGCCTTCAACCTGATAGCTTGTGTTTCTCAGTTTAATGATGTAGTCTACACAGACAAAAAGAAAGAAAAGAATGCTGTCATGAATTTATGAATGTGAATTGATCTTTATGCAACATCTTACATTTTCATTTAACTTGTACTTACAAGGATACTGAAAATAAAGTATTCAGGGGATTTATACTCCAGATATGTCTCATGGTTTCTTTGGTCATGACATACAAATATCTGTAGCTAACCTTGGATATATGCTACTATTAAAAATTTAGCTTATGCTTAAATAAATTGTCCTTGGACAACGTACTTGACTCAAAATTACGAAGATGCAAGTTATTTACTGACTTGGGCATTCATATGAGTTTCCTTACCATTGGGTATGGTACACCTTTGGTAGCAAGAGACTAGTACTATTGCTTCTTGAAATTCATGGTTAGTTTAATATATCTATTAACAATCAGTACAGCTATTCAATTGCATGAAAACAGCAATAAGATTTTAATAAGAATTTAGCATAATATAGCATACATAATATCTTTTTAATTTCAAATTCAGTGACAAGTTCACTGATAAAGTAAGGAGGGGAAGGGAAAATATAAGGATGAATAATTATCTTCATGTCTCATTAACCAAACAAATGTTCTTCAGGATCTATGAAAGGTGTGTCCTACCTTCTAAGCAGAATTTAGAAATGTGGTGGTAAAAAAGCAGGATTCTTTCCACAACATACCAGGAAGTAACCAGGCAAATTCTCACTTTTAATGAGGAGCCATAGTTTCTTGATCTCCTTCATCCTGTGTTGATAGTTATATATCTTAAGTCTCAGATTTAATTTGAATACACCACAGAAATTACTATTTTTTTATGTTCTTTTAAAATTTTCTCTCTTGAACTATGTGAATTAGAGGTGTTGGCAAATGAGAATGTTCTGAAAAAGAATGTATGTAATGTCAGTAATGATATCTACTTCCATTATCCCTCTTCTTCTCCCTCCCTATTTATTTGTCTTGTCTATATGAATCAGTGGAGAGAGGGAAGGTGGGATTTTCTTCTCTGTGGATGCTGTCGACTGTACATTCCAGTCTTAGTTTTTAAGACAGGAGGTGGTGCCATCTGTGTTTGTTCATGCAGAGACCAAATCACCATTAGTAAGAAGAACAAGGTTTTTCTCTCTGCAAGATCTAACAGTGTAAGGGTCTCTAACAGTCTATTCCAGGATTTGAAGAGTAAGTGTTGAAAAGTTTCTGGTGTCTTTTCTAAAATACTCAGTTCCTTATTATTCTCACATCTCTTGTTTAAGCACCAAACAGTATGATTAAATGGCTCTTTGCTAGGAGTTTCTGCATGATTTCTTCTTGTCTTTTTCTCCTCTCCTGTATTTTTTCTTGCTGCCTCCTAATTTATATTTTTCTTTTTTTTTTTTTTCTCAATTTTTTCTCTATCTGTTTCCTCCTTTTTATCTTTTTCTACCACAATATGAACAGAATATCAGAGATTAGGAGATTCCTGCCATGGGACATATAAACCAAGTAGTCATGATTATTTTTTTATAAAATTCCCCTAAACTACATCACTGAAAAATCACTGAATTGTTCAGGCTGAAAAGGACCTCTTGAGGTCATCTAGCCCATTTTCTTATCTGAGAAAAGTCACCTACAACAAATTGTCAGAGACTGTTTAATTGGGTTTTGAATATCTCAAAAATTTCCCCTTCCCCTCCTTATTTCATCAGTGAACTTATCACTGAATTTGAAATTAATTCACAACCTCTCTGGGTATCCTGTTCAATTGTTTGACCACCCTCACAGTAAGGAATTAGGCAGATGGAACATAATGTTCCTCAATGCATGCTCATTGCCTCTTGTCCTGTCACTGGGTAACACTGAAAAGAGTCCCTCTCTCTTGTCCTCATCCATTCCCATAATGTTTTTATAGACATCAGTATGATCCTCACAGGCCCTTGTTTTTCCACTTGCCTGTGCCCTTTGCTGTGCAAAGATACAAGAAAAGGCAATAGCTGGACTTCTCTGAACTGGGTAGATTCAAATTTGGTTGAACCAAAGACTTATAACTGTGACAATAACTAATCAACCTGAACAATTTGCAGTGTTGAATAATTTATTTTAAATCAATGAATTTGTCCTGGAAAGGGACTCAGCTGCTCATAAGATACATGGGACAATGAATATCTTAATTTTAACATGTTCAACATTTCATGCCTTGCTGAAGAAATATTTTCCTTAGCTGTTGAAACCAGGCTTTCCAAAATTGGACCACTTGCATTTTCTAAGTGTGAGCATGAAAAAACACATAACAAAAATTATAGAAAAAAAAAATCTCAAACCAATCAACATTAATTTCACACTCACTTTGTTACTGCTATTCCCATTCTCTGCTGCATTCTCCTTCTCTTCTCCTATGTGTTCTACTAACACTAAATCCATGACAAAGAGGTGCATTTGAATTGATATTTATAAGACTACCATGGGAAATCTATTTCAGTATTTTTTTAAAACATATTCAATAAGCAAATTTAACAATAATGAACTCTCATATTACCTTGATATCTCTATGATGTCTCTTGACATCAGAGGCAGTACTTCTACATTGTGTGCCCACAGATGTATCTTGCCAGTACAGAAGATCTCACAGCCTGTGAGGGTCTGCAAGGCTGATCGGTGAGTGGGAGAGAACACTTCCTGTCCAACCACAGCAGATACTGAGTCCTTTACAAATTAACTAGTAAAATGATCCTATGATGTAGACCTTCCAACAGATGCTTTTCTACTCTTTTTGGAAAAAATGATTAGTAAAGTGAAAGCTAAATAGTTTTGTAAGCAGATTGGTTTATGGGTGTGTTAAGTACCTTACAGCTGGAAGTTGTACTTGCTTGTTGGAGGCAGATCTTAATAAACACTACCAGTGCTTCCCCCACGATTTTGTTACTTTTAAATTATATTGATCACTGTTAAGAATTATACTTGTTTGGATTAGTTTATTTTAGAGAGGTGGAAGAAAGTGCATGTATTTAAATCCTGAACTTTCTCTTTTCGACTCATTGTTCACTGATTAAATATTCTCTGCAGTACTTTAATAACATCGATATATATTTCCATGGGAGTGATAGAATTGCATCATTTTAGCTCACACATCTCCTGTGTTATCTGAATTTTCTTCAAGACACTTGCCTTTTTAACTGCATCACTTCAGAAAATGACAGAGTACCATATAAATGCCATCTCTTAGGAAACCATAATTACAGATCTGTTGAATTAAATTCAGGCATGTTAAATATTGCATATATTTTCTGGAAGAAAGCAGCAAGAGCGAGCTTACTTTCTACTCTTTCAGCTTTTTTGTTGTTTCCCTTTTACAAGCAAGTTTAAAGAAGCAGAAAACATTATTTTATAGGTATCATGTAAATAGAGAGCTCATCTGTTAAGTCAGAAAAACCCTTATTAATGTGGCGGCTCCATAGCCTGGGTACATACATATGTCATATACTGTGATAGGGTATTGCTTGCTGTACAACCTTCTGCCTTCAGACATATGTCATTTCATATAACCAAACACACAGGGCTAGTTCAAACAATGCCTTTTGACAATAGATATATATTCAGGGAAATAGCTATTAACATAGTGCACAAATATTGTTATATTTGTGTCTGGTGTCTACAAAGAGAGAACTTTTTGACTGTAGTATTTCTATAGCTCCTTTAAAATATGTCATATTTTCACCTCTGATTGTTTAGATGTCTTGTTAGGATGTGTTTGGATATGTTATGCCTTTCCAACTTGAAGTATTGAGTGGTGGGGCATGGGTGGTAGAACAGAAAAGGTTCTAAAATCACAAATGATTTTATGATTTCCTGTTTCAGTTCAATAAGAACAGACTCCTAAATACTTTTTTCTGACCCTCAAGCAATATGAGGTTTAAATCTGGTTTATGTTCTATTGGATACATGTATCCATTATATTCCTGTCTTCTATTATGTTGATAATACAGCCAGGATAAACTGATACAATATTTTGGGTTTTAACTGTTTTTGCTTTTGTTTGTTTGTTTTTTTAATCCTGAAGCTTAATGTTCACACAGAGTGGCACATTGTCAATGCTGTTGATAGCTGTCCTTTACTGTCAGTTTGATTGCCGTTGGTTTTATTGGTTTGTTTAGGATGTGGGGTTTCTTGTTTTTTTTCCCCCCCCCACATGCCACTACTGTTTTATGAACTGAAGAAAGGGAATTTCAATTTATTCTCATTGTCTTGAACACAAAGTTTGGTCTTTTTTTTGTTGGGTTTTTTTTGAGGCTCTTTTGCATAAGAGAACGCTGAATCTTGTGAGCTGTTTCTTTCTTATTTTAGCCATGGAGATCCTCCTTACTTCCTTGCATTTTGAAGGGATTTCTTTCTTATCTATATCAAATTTTTGGAACACAAACTTTAGTCCCTTATTTCTATACCTGGAGAGTAAAAAGAAGGGTTTATTCACATAGATTTGCAGGAAGGTATTGTGAACTTCCATGCAAATGTGTGTAAATTGCTTCTTCTTCCAAAACTTTGGTAGAATACAGTTAAGCAAGGCAAGTTCGAAGGGATGTTTAGACTGAAGAAGTAGCACATACTTTATATTTTCTATTCTTCCAAGTGAAATTTATTATTACTATTTAAAAAGAGATTTAAATATAAATTTAACTGCTGGTTTTTGCAGTTGACGTAATTCTATCTACAGTAAACTCCTCATTTTCCTTGTAAACCTGGTTATTTCATCAGTTTCTCCTGTTTGTTTTTAAACAAGTGTGGCAGAAAAGAAATATTGTGAACCTCATTAGAATATGAATAAAAGGGATGAAACTGTGGTACATAGATGTTGTTATTCCTAACCCATGAGAGTGGCAGGGCTATTTGAGCTAATGTACCTGAAACTGAGAAGCAACATAAAGTAAACACATTGGTGGATAAAACAGCAAAATATAGTGAATCACAATACAAATCTGTAGGAAATAGAAAATTTGAATAAACACTGTTCTATATGCTATCCTAAGTTACACATGAAACATTAATTTCTGTATTATTAGCCTAAAAATTACAAACTCACAGAGAGTTTTCACTTTTTTTTTATTATTTAATACTAATATGCATTTGGTGTTTATGAACCTTCACTAGTATTTGAACAACTGGCAAGAACATTGTTGTATATGACAAAAGTTAAGTGTATTTTCACTTGAATATATTTATGCAGACAAAGATAATTAAAAATGAAGAATTTTTTTTTAAATTCCAACAAGTTTTAATATTTTTACTTGAGTTATGTTCTAATGAAGCCACTATACCAGTAAACAGCTATTGATATTTAAATAATAATAATATTCAATTAATATGTATTAATTAAATCATATCAATAAAGAAGGAAAACTTCCCATGTATATTGAGAAACTGATAATGAATTCTTATAAAATATTTTTTAAAAACGTGATGAAATGAAATTATTAAAAAAACAATAAAATGTTAGCCATAATATTTTTAGATTTAAGATTGTATGCTCACAGAGGGCTGTAATTAAAGGAGCTCTCAATTTAAGGGACTTTATGAGGATCAGTACATGCAATTTTTTCCATAAGTGCAATGCTCAGATTTTGGTTAGTTATTGTAGCTACTTAATCCAAGTATCTCTTGAGGCTTTATCAGTAAGAAAAAGTTAGGTACACATACACTGGAAAGAACTGTCATTCTTTAAATGAGTCAATTCTTTAAATTATGGTATATTTCAGTTGACTTCAGTTTATTGGAATTCCTTTATCCTCATGAAGCTGAATGTCTTCAATCTCAATTACAACTAGACAAGAAAAAAGAAAAAAATCTTGTTTTTGTTTATCAATTACAAATTTATCCAAATTGCCCTCACTCTGGGCCTCTATTTTTTTTTTTGGTAACTCAGTTATTTGTTGCTTCCTTTGAAATATGTTATTTTTTTTAATTGAACTTGACTACTCCTTTCATGCTGTGAGTCACTTCTTCAGGCCGTTTAAAAACATAAATAAACAGAAATTTTAAAACAGAAATATTAAACTGATTTTATCTTACAAATGTGCTGTCAAAAGGATGAATGTAGTAAATCTGATCACTTTGCATGATTTTGGTATATGCTACTGGTTTTAGGGAAATGAAGGGGAAAGGAGAATATATTCTGAGTAACAATGGACAAATTATTGGAATTAGTTTAAAAGTTTGGTTTTATTCTGTTATTCTACAAAGATTAAAATCATGTCACAGGAACCTCACCTTGCAAAATAAATTTTAGAGGAAAAGGGTATAAAATGCATTTTAATACGAAATATGAGGAAGGACAATATAATATGGATATAATTAAGTGTGTATATGGGCTTCCAGTATTTTGATATACAAATTTACATAGGAAAAATCTTGAAAATGGCAAAATTTAATAATATATTATTTTTTCCACAATTACTATTTTCCACAATTTACACAATTTCCTTGCCACCAATTAAACCCAAATCTCACTTTAGACTTTCAGATGGTTCTTTTCATTGTATTTAACACAAATTCTGTTATTGTTAGAAAAGGAGATTGCATTAGTCCTGGTTAAAATGTTGAGCTTCCTCTTCCTTACTCTTCCTGCCATCAAATCTTCAGAAATTTGAAAAATTCAGGTTTTTTTATTTATGTGTTTGTTTTTGTCATAAATTTGTAAGCAATTTGCTTTAATGATTAAGAGATTTGTCTTCAGGGGAGTATACCTGCTCCAGTCAGGAAACCTATATAAAATTAACTGGTGAGAACTCATAAAGGACAATTAAATTACGCAATAATGGAGTTTTGAAACTGAAGCAGTATTTTTGAAGAACATCACGGAGATGTATTATAATAAATGAAGGCTATAACTGCAAATATTTCCTATTGAGTCTCTAATCCCTTAATATTATTTTCCTAACCTTTAAATGAAAAAAAAAACAAACCAACAACAAACCACTTTTGTATTAATGATGTGGCACATTGTCATTAAGTAAAATATTCATTTGGTGAAACTTTACCCTTTCAGTATAGAACAATATCAAGAATCATTTGTCAATTATAAAATGTAGATGCCGGACTTGCCACTATATAATTTAAATTATGCTGGCTGGTTTTCTGTAAATGCTTACTCTAGCACCAGAAAAAGCAAACTTTGAAAATAACAGTTCAGAAACATCCATGGGGGCAGATGTACAACATAATTACCCATAATTAACCTGAACTACTGCTAAATTTAACCTTAATTCAAAGAAATACAAGTGAAATAAACAACTTTCTCTACAGATGAGCTAGAATTAAAGCAATTCCTACCTTCTGCTCTGTTGCCTGCAGGTGTTTCCCAAAAAAGCTGGTACATAAATACCAGGATTATCATGTCTGTGCCAGTGAAAGTAAAGTATGGTGTTGAACCAGTGTCATCTACATTTCTTATCTATGTTAGATTGATGCCCAAAATTTGTTTTATATTATAAACAGGCAACATGTGCTGTAGCTATTTGTTGGTGAATGTCTGATTTGGATTTGTCCTACTGAAGATCCTTTTGGAGTGTCAGTTCATATTCTTAAACTTAATAAATTCCCTTTTAGATTACACAAACTGAAAAGTTTATAAAGTGAAGAGAGCAGGGAGAAGAGTTTTGTAAAAATCAGTGGGAGATAAGAGGAAAGGCCATGAAGTGTGAGGGCAATCCATTGTTGTTGTTTCCCTTCCTCCCAAAGCCTAGTATATTCTTTGTCCTCTTACCTGGCTCCTCTGTCAACTTTCAAGCACATATCTGCAATATCTGAGTTTACTATTTTTACCATAACTGAGGTGTTAGCTAGAATAGTGAGAGAGGTAGAAAGGTTATTAAACTCTCTTAAGACTCTCACTACATGGAGTGCATAGATACTGGTGAAGCATAGGAGAAGAAAAACAGTATTGTCAAAAGAACAAGTAAGTATTAACCAGTCAAAAATAAGTGAGAAATATAAAATAAAATTCTTCAGAAAGATAAAAAATGCATAAAAATTTATTAGAGAAGTTCCATGAAATGGATGCCCACGAGATTAAACAGAAAAAATTATGCAACTAGTTTGCAGAAACAGCTGAGTGCATGAATATAACTTTCATGTTAGAAAGACAATTTATGTCATTGAAATTTTGTATTGTCTGAAGAGCTGAGTATGCCAATGAATACTTTCAAAATTTGCAGTTAAAAATGCTAAGGCACTGAATAACTTTATGAAGATAAAGGCTATGCAATACCTTGCTTAGGTAATTTTATTTCTGACCATCTTCTTCCACTTCCATATTTAGATAATCCAAAATTTAGGTACTTCTTTTTATTCTTTCAGATAACTGTTTAAATAATGCTTATAATGGGCATTATCACACCACATGACTAAATATTTACCCATCTTTCATCATAGCATCATATAATTTTGTTTCTTTAGCAAACAGCAAAAAAAAAAAGAATACTTGAGGGGAAAAAGAATACTTTTGAGTAGAAAAAACAGCTTTTTTAATAAAAAAAATCTTTTAGAGTTTGTGTGTCTTGAAATTCTTTACACATTGGTTATAATTGCTATTAATCTCTTATGTTTTCAGCTAAATCTTGAAGCCATGTGGTAAAGGGTTTTATGCTTTGATGTTTTTCAAAGCCCTGTAGAGAATGATAAATCATCAGGTAGATCTTTTGCAGTTCTAGTAAGGCCACTTGACTTGCATGTATAAGGGAGGTTTAAAGAGGAGAGAGAGGTATTTATGGCTTCATTTTAATGACAGTCTAGCTTTTCTTTAATAACATTTTTTTAAAGTTTTCTTATAAAAATTCACTTTTTTGTTGTATTTTTCTTTACAGAATCACATTGCTTTTTCTAAAGGAAGATAAAGATTCTATAGGCCTTAAGAACATTGGAATTAACCACTCTGTAGACGTTTTTGAAAATCTAGTCTAACAATGGTCACTTTTGTATAACTTATAAATAAGTTGTAGTGGGTTAAAGGTATGTCTTCAGTTACATATAGCTATTTTCTTCTTATTTGATGGGATGCCCTGGTAATATTTCTACTGATCTTTTCTTGCTGGAAAGGACTTGACATCCTAATAAAAATTAATATTCTCCACTTTTGTACTGGGTTTGTGTGGGTTGAGTTCACTTCCTTATTGTGATATGTGCATGCGTGCATATTGTGATATTTGCATGTGTGTTTAAAACATCCTTCATAACACACGGTGTTTTGGCTGTTACTGGATAGTTCTTGCACAGCATCAAGGCTTTCTCCCCACTCTGCTTCCACAACAAAAAGACTGTGCTGAAGGGCAAGAGATTTTGTGTAGACATAACTGAGGCAGCTGCCCCAAGTTGACCAAAAGGCTATTCTACAAAATATGATGTCCGGCTCAGCAAAATACTCAGAGAAAGGCGGAGGAAGGAAGAACATTAATAGATAATGTTCCTTGTCTTCCTAAAACAACTGTTTCCCACGGAGTGGCAGGAGATCAGCCTGCTGATGGCAAGTAGTGAATGAATTTGTCTTTTTGCTTTGCTTATGGATGCTTATGCATGGAGCTTTTGCTTTCTTTATAAAACTACTTTTATCTTAATTTGTAAATCTTCTCTTCCTTAACTTTTCTCCATATCGTTTGGGAAAGGGCAGTGAGTGAGAGACTGGATGGGTGTTTAGCTGTTGGTTGGTGTCAGATAATATTTATCAGATAAATAGATCAGTACCTCAAAGGAAGGAATCCTAAACCGTTTCTAAATACAGTTTTCAAAATTTCAGAATGATGCTTTGAAAATCCTTAAAGAATGGTTCCTTATTAAAAAGTATTTCTTGAATATGCTACTCTCCTTGTTCATTCATCTGAATGTGTGCACCTCTCATTTGCTGGAGGTTAAGGCTGTGCATGCGAGAGACAAGAAGTAGCAAAGCCAGAACCTCTTACACATATCTCATAATGGAAAATGGTATTATTAGTAGAGGATTTCAAACCGGCTGGGACTTTTGAATTGATGGTAGTTCCCTGTAGAACCACAGTTACAATTTTGTACATTTCAAATATTTGCAATTGGTCTAACAGATACAATTCTTGAAAAGTGTAAGGCAGAATCCTTACAAGATTGTGAGATACATAAGCATTTAACCAGTTAGATACAGGAATTCAGCATTTCCAGATCCAGAAAACAAATCTAACCTATAGAATTCTTAAGGTATAGGAAACTTCTCAACAAAGCTTTTGATGTTCTGGTAATGTGTGAATAATTTTGAGGACTTTATACATACAAAATTATTCATTCAGGCTGGAGACCTTAATAGAGGAAACCTGAAATATGATATTTCTGTGATAGTTGTCACATAAGCTGAATATAGGCCCCAAGGAATGAAGAAAACACATAAGTCTTTCAAGTCAAAGATATAGGTGAAAGAGAAATTACCAAAGTTTTAATGAATTAAATATTGCAAAATATTAACAATTTTTAAAAGGTCATTGATGACAAAAATAATATTAGTTAAAAACAACCAGACAAATTAAGGGAAGGAGGAGTTGTGCTAGTGGAAATGGAAATAAAAAGAATCTACTTTTGTGCCACGGAAAAGGTAAATGTTATACATAAGTATTTGCGAAGGACTGAAACTTTTTGTGTGAGAGGAGGCAAACTGGAGAAGGGAAATGAAAACATGAACATAGAAATTTCCACATTTGCAGTGGATGAAACATTCAGAGGTTTCATCTTCGGATGCAGTTTCATCCCCAGTACAAGTATGCCCCACAGTTTGTGCACTGCTCTCTAACTAGAGCTAAGTACAAGAAGGCACCCTTTATCTCGTAGCCGAACAAGGGAAGCATCTGAAGCATAGGAACATGGTGGTGAAGTGTTCAAGGACTTTCATTCACTTTGAGGATGCGCCTACCTATGTCTTAATGCACTCTAACTGTGATGATTATATTATCTCTGTGTCAGAAAGATCTGTCACATGAAATTGCAAGTCTCTTGAGACTATTCGTAAACCTAGCAAATCAAACATTGAGCCATAGAAATGATTAATAATCAATACTGTATGTGCATTTAAAAAAGACTGGCAGAGAAGATCTATTCAACAATAGACATATATTTCATCTCAATTAAGAAATTTTAGAGGAAAGCATAATATCGGAGTGGTGGAAGTGAACAGAAAATGGGACAAAATTCATCATTAAAGGCAAAATTTATGCTAGAAGAACTTAACAGGATAAACTACATTCGAAGAAAGTAAAACCAAAAGTGTTCTTTATGTGGTGTTACTCAATGAGTTCTTATTTTAGCAGAGGAAACTTGATGACTAGCAGTGAATTGTATGTTAAGTAATGTGATGACAATGACTATTAAAAGTATGTTTTATTAAAAGTAGAAAAAGGCTGGAAAGAGGTTACAAAGAGCAATAGAAAGGGGAATAAGTGTAAAAAGAAAAAAAAAGTCAAGATCATGTGTTTGGGGTCTAAGCAAAGAAGACATTACTAAATGCTTGGAAAAGAGCTTAAACGGTAAAATTAGAAAATAAAAGTTTGTTTCAGCTGTGAAAAAAGCAATACATCACTATCAGTATTTCTGGTTGAAACAGGCAGCATCATTGAAAAAATGTCTCATGAAATCCCATCTGGAATATTTAATATAATTCTGGATACTCATTTCTAGAAAGATGTTTTGAAATTGAAGCAGGCATAAAACTATTCAGAATATAACAATATATGAAGGAATATATAGAGCCCAAAAGCAGAAAGTCCAAAGGGTAATAAAGGAAAAAGGAAATAAAATATGTTAATAGATTTAGTATAGGAATCATAAAAAGAATGAGTTCCATAATATTCATCCATGAAAGAAGTATAGTAAATATAGTAAAAAAAAAAATCACATTTAAAACATATTTTATTAGAATTATGATGGGTATCATGATCTGTGATTTTCTATAACCTGTGTAGAATATTGCACCAGAAAATCTGTAAACTTGTAGCTGTTTCTTAGGTCTGGGTGATACATCAGGTACTTTGTTAGTCTGAGTGCTCTTTAGTCTCAAGGTTTGTGCATTTCTCTTATGAATTGACTGTATGCTGTCATTCAGATCTGTACTATTCAGTGCTCTGGATTGGTAAGACTATTACACATACTAACATGAGATCTAAAACTTAGTGGGAAACAGTATTAAGCCTAAATTCAAGTAGAAAATATATTCATTTGACACTCAGTTGTTCTGTTCAAAAATATGTTGAGCAAAATGGAAATAGAATTTGATTGGCCTACTCTAACTTAATATTGAAAACATTAAAAATTAATATATAATCAAGTTTTCAAGACTAATATTGCAATAATTATTTTCCACACCATGTAGCTGTTCTTTTCCATACATGTGCGTAAATGTTATTAATAACTATACTCAACCAAAATCAGAATAACTTTATAATACTAAATAGTCAGAAATGGAAAACATTTTCCCCACACTAATGCTAATGCTAAATGTCTCAATATTTTTCATGTAACTATATTGTTAGACAACAATTTACACTTATCTTTAAGACAGAAATAAACCTGAGAAATGAAGATAAAATACTATGCCAGTATCATAATGAACAACGTACTGTGAAATTTTTTAGTGAAATGCATCTCACCTGAAAATACAGCTCTCTTTCATTTTCCATGTTATTATTTATCCCTAATATACATAATTACTTTTATTATTTTCATGCAAACACTGTCAATTCTAAATGAAATGCTGAAACTATAAATCCATAAATAAAAAGAAGGAAGTTTTAATATGCTTTCCAAGGTAGGCATTCAAGGCTGGTAGCATCATAATTTCATTAACTAAATGTCGTTTTACTATTAAGTAAGTATAAGAGGTAAAGTCACATTTAATTATAAAGCACAGTTACTTTTTAGACAGTGTGACATAGGCTGTTCTCTGGTGAAGCTTAGGACAATGGTATCTCACAAAGCTCAGAAATATCAGCAGTATTTCTGAAATTATACAATTCAAAGACAAGAAAATGGTCGCAGTCTGGAGTGCTGAACTATTTCAATTCTTTATGGGTATACAACCTGTACATTTAGTATGTATATGCAGCTCTAGATGGAGATACAGGCTGGGGAACAAGACACTGGCAATGTGTCATGGAAAGGGACCTGGGGGTCCTGGTTGATGGCAAATTGAATATAAGTCAGCAGTGCCCTGGCAGCCAGGAGGGCCAACCATGTCCTGGGGGGCATCAGGAACAGCATCCCCAGCTGGTCAAGGGAGGGGATTGTCCTGCTCAGCTCTGCCCTGGGGGGGCCTCACCTTGGATATTGTGTGCACTTTTGGGCACCACGATGTAAGAAAAATATTAAGCTGTTGGAAAGTGTCCAAAGGAGGGCAATGGATATGGTGAAGGGCCTTGAGGGGAGGCTGTATGAGGAGTGGCTGAGGGCACTTGGTTTGTGAAGACACTGAAGGGAGATCACAGTCTACAGGATCCTCATGAGGGGCAGAGAAGGGACAGGCACTGGTTCCTTCTCTGTGGTGACAGAGGATCTGAGAAAATGGCATGAGGCTGTGTCAGGGAAGGTTTAGGTCAGATATTAGCAAAAAGTTCTTCATCCAGAGAGTGGACAGGCACTGGCACAGGTTCCCCAGAGAAATGGTCACAGCAACAAGTCTTAGAGAGGTCAAGAAGCATTTAGACAGTGCTCTTAGGCACATGGTGTGACCTTTGGGGCTGTCCTGTGCAGGGACAGGCTAGACTTTAGTGATCTGTTTGAGTCCTTTCCAACTCAGCATCTTCTATGATTATATGATTTTATGATTTTGGAAACAGAGCTTAAATGGATTGATAGTCTTCCAGATACCATCCTTTATTCCCCTTAGAACATGAAAATTCCTTCTTCCTTCACATCTCTCTTTCAGTGTTTGAAATTGCAATGTTGTTACTTGTGCATCTTCAGCAATGAGACCAAGCACTGTAAGTAAAATGGGGTGAAAATTTTCCACTAGAACTGATTTTGACAGGAAATCCTGTTTGTAACAGAACAAAGTGTTTTCATGCAACCTCTACAGAGATGAAAATGACGTTATTTGTTTTTTTGTTTGGGGTTTTTTTGGGGTTTTTTGATTTTGGTTTTCTTTTGCCGTTTGTTTGTTTTATATAGGATAGCACTGCCTGTTCAAAATTTGCCTTTGGAGCCTTGCAATGTCTAAATTTCTTTTTTTATTTAAAATTGGTACTTCGTTCCCTACACTTTCATACCACATTTCATGGTGAGTAGTTGGAAGATTGTTAAAACAGATCTTTGCATTGTGACTTACAGCATGCATAGTTTTTAATGCATATTTTTATTTTATCAACAAACAGCCTTGTCCAATTAGCAATACTCACATTTATTGTTTTGTTTGGGGTTTTGTTGTTCTTGGTTTTTTGTTTTGGGTTTGGTTTGGTTGGGTTTTTTTCAGATCTCTCTGTCCTTTGTTTGAGTAGGGTAAAAGAACTTTTTTTTTTACAGCAATATTGTAATTCCAGAGATTCAAGAAAAGGCTTCATTATTTTTTCAGGTGCTTTTATGTTAAATCCCTGAAAGGAAGACAATGCTGACCAAATAGAAAATAATAGATTCAAAATTAAACTAAGCATTTTTACAAAGAAATGTTTAACATTTAACTAGAAATGGAATGAAAGATACATAAAATTTATGCAGCCCCAGTGGAATCCAGAGGATCATTCAAGATGCTTTAATTTACATACTTTTTTGTCCTTGCAAAAATATTCTCTCTACTTAGACAGAAACACTTGGAAACTTGCATTCAAAGACTACATGAAAAGGGGCTTTAAAGTCTAATTTATTGATGACTAAGCAGCCTGTTTTCAAAGCTAATATGCGACTATCATCAATCACAAATACATGCAAAGCAATTTATTTGTAAAGACAAACCTCAGCCAGAATGTCTTGATTGTGGGACTTTCTGGTAATGTTTTGTGTAATTAAAGGTGCTTAGCAGTAATTTGACTGGCAATGTGAGTGTTATACCTAAGTTATACCCTTCTTAATTTTTGGTTACCTACTGGAGAAAGAAGCTTTAAAATGAGTTGGAGATAAACACATCAGTGACTACTGAAAGATCTTTGAAAGGTTTGTTAACTCCTCACGGGCTCCCTCTTTTCTCAGCCAGTGGCTGGCTATACTTGATCAAACATCCATAGCCACCCTTTTATGCATTCTCCTGTTCTTCAGAAGCTGCGTACCCTATTCTTAGGAAGTCAGTTTACACTCAGCTTGCCACTGTGCCACTTCCATAAAAGCAAATGTCAAATTGTAAGGGGGCATTTAGCTAACTACTACTGCTTAGAGGGTAAACTGAAATGTGTGCACAAAATAAGTCATCTGTAAAATGTGTTAAATCTCAGGAAACTTCAAGGTACAGGTGGATCTGGTCAAAGGAGTACAGGCATGAGTTGTGTTCTCCATTCCTTCAGAATCATGGGCAAACACTGTAAGGAACAGGAAAACTGGCCTGATTAATACATGGCTTAGAAGATGGTGCAATAGGTGGAAATTTGCTTTTTTTCTTTTCTTTTGATTACAGCACCAACAACAGGTGGGGTCCACTTGTCTCAGACAGGAAAAAGGGTTGTGGCCCATGAGATGGTGAGGCTGATTAAGAGGGCTTTAAACTAGGTTTGAAGGCAGAAGGGTATACAGCCAGGCCCACTGGAGGTGAGCCCAGGGACAGCATGACAGTGTCAGAGCTGAAACTGATAGTCAAACTGAAGTGCCTCAACATCAAATCATGCAGCATAAGTGTCGCAGATNAACTCTCTCAGGAATCATTGGGCGGTCGACCATCAATCCACAACGATGGTGATCTTGTGAACTTCTTTTTCTTCTTGTCTCTTTTGTTTTTTCTCCATTCTCCGTACTCGGTCGCCCTGACCCCGACATATAGGCAATAACGAGGAGGAGCTGGAAGCTACTGTGCAGCAAAAAACTAAGACACAGTAGCTGCTGGCACAGAAAATAACTCTCACAACTGAAGTGCTGCAGTGGATGTCTATAAGAGCTTTAAAAGAGACAGGTAAAGCAGAAAAGGTGGTGGAGTAGCCCTGTGTGTTAAGGCGTGTTTTGATCGTATTGAAATCAAATATGATGGCGACAAGGCTGAGTGGCTGTGGGTAGAGATCAGGGGGAAGGTCAGCAGGGTGGATGTTCTGTCCACAGATCACCTAACCAGGAAGAACAGGCAGAAGACTTACAATCCCCAGTCTTTGTACATGGGGAACTTCGATTTGACAGATGTCTGTTGGAAATACAACAGAGCAGAGAAGGTTCCTAGGAGGAATCTAGGAGGTTCCTGGAGTGTGTGGAAGATAACTTCCTAACACAGCTGGTAAGTGAGCCTTCCAGGGTGGTGCCCTGCTAGTCTTCTTGTTTGTGAATAGGGAAAGACTGGTGAGAGATGTGGTAGTTGGAGCCCCTCATAGTCAGAGTGATCATGAAATGATAGTTTTAGATTCTGGGAGAAGTTAGGAGGGCCACCAGGTGAGTTACCATCTTGGACTTCCAGTAGGCAGACTGACCTCTTTAGAAGATTGATTGACAGAGTCGTGTGGGATTCAGTCCTGAAGAGCAAAGGAGTCCAGGAAGGCTAGACATGCTTTAAGAGGAAAATCATAAAGATAAAGGAACAGGTTGTTCCCATGTACCATAAGACATACCAGCGGTGAGGAAGACAGGCCTGGTTAAACAGAGAACTTAAGCTCAAACTCAGAGCAAAAAAGACTGTATCATCTCTGCAAGTAAGGATGGGTAACTTTGGGGGGACTACAAGAATATTGTGAGGTTATGTAGGGAGAAAATTAGAAGGTCCAAAGCTGTTAAAGACAACAAAATAAATTTCTATAAATAGAGCAAAAGGAGAGTCAGCAAGTGACTCCATCATTTGCTGGATGCAGAGGGTAGCCTAGTGCCAGGAGATGAGGAAAAGGCAGAGTTACTTAATGCCTTCTTTACCTCGGTCTTTAGTACCAAAACCAGTTGTCTTCAGGATATCCAGCTCCCAGAGCTGAAAGCTAGTTATGCAGAGATGAGTGAAGCCCCCATAATCTAGGAGAAAATGGTTAGTGACTTGCTATACCAGTTAGACACCCACAAGTCTACTGCTTCAGATCAGATGCACCCAAGAGAGAGAGCTGGCAAAAGAGGTTGCCAAGCCACTTTCAATCATTTGCCAGCAGTCCTGGTTAACCAGAGAAGTCCCAGTTGGATGGAAATTAGCAAATGTAACAGCTGTCTGCAAGAATGGTCAGAAGGATGATCTGGGCAAATACAGGCCTGGCAACTTGACCTTGGTACCAGGGAAGGGCATGGAACAGTTCATCCTGAGAGCCATCACACAGCATGTGCAGGACAACTGCCGGATGAGGCTCAGCAAATACGGGTTTATGGAAGTTAAGTCCTGCTTGACCAACCTGATCACTTTCTAGGAAAAAATGACCAGCTTACGGAGTGAGAAAAGGATGGAATAAATGATCTTGAAGATCTCTTCCAACCTTGATGATTCTGTGAATCTGAAACATGATAAACTTTCTGATTGGTTGACCACAGACACTGCATAAGTGTCTACAGGAATTGCATAGGTACACCTGTGGAAGAACACCTGTCTTTTTGGAGATTGCCTCTATATCAGTTCTGATCCATGGCATTTCTTTTCAGGAGTGCCTTTCTTTTGTGATTCAATAACACTACAATCTAGAGTTTAAAAGAAGACTTTGGGAAATGGATCACATACTGTAAGCAACAGGTTGCAATCTGACAATTAGTCTTCTTTTCAAAATATTTTTGAGGATGAGACTACCCTATTTTTAAAAGTAAGGAAGCAGTTCCACTTTCAATCTGGTTTTTAAGGGGAGACAGCAAAACAGGAGAAAGCATTCTAAATTCCTTAATTTAGAATCTGTTTTGTAAGTGACAAAAAATATGCAACATTAAGCATAACTGTATTCAAGCAATGGAAATGTAGAAAATGTGAGACCTCATATATTAAATAGCTGACATCCATATACATCATGAAAAAATCTCAACATCTGAGTACCTATACAGGTTGGTTCAAATTCAACAGGTTACTTTGAGAATAAGGACTGAAGATTAGGAAGATAATTGTTTAAAAACAAAACTAAACAAACACGTCTTAAAAAAATTTATACCCTACATATAATCCTTTTAATTCTTCTGACAGTGTCCAATATTTATATTGACATTTTCTACAGTGATGTTTGGAAAGCTTTGCTGCAGTGGGCAAATAAAATCCAGCTTCAAGCATGACAAAAATTCTTGCCTTTCATTGCTTTTACCAATTTATTTATTATCTACCAAAATACAGATATTCTCTAAAATATATTACTGAGAAAGCACCATTCATCCTCCTCACAAAATACCTCTCGCTAATCTTACTAGGTGTATGTCTTAAAGTCAATGTTTTATGACCCTTTTATTGTTGTCATCACAGAAATTTTGTGCTTTTCTCCTGTAGTAATAGTGAAAGAGGGTCAGTTACAAAGGCAGTTACTGAAAACTGCAGCTCCTAGAGCTGCCCTCAGGAAGTATTCCCTTAAATAATATAAAAGTCATCACTTATAAGTTTATATGGTTTCTGCATTTTCTACTTCCTTCCACTATGTTGCACAGTTCACACAACCAGGGCAGTAAAACCTTTTATCATTCAATCTCTTGAGATATTAAAAATATGATAGGACTGTTCTGTAGGGGTTTTGTGTATTTTTAGTTTGTGAGGTTTGTAAGTTTACAAGCATGGAGGAATTCAAATTCATCATTATGATTCTCCTATCCCTAGTTCTTGAGTTTTATTATATTCCTGTACATGGTTGCAATTTCAATGATATAAAGCCAAATTCTTACTGATGTCATAAAAAGAAATCTAGGTATATGAGCATAAAGCAAACATGGCTCATTAATACTTATGTAGCTGGAGTAATCCATTATTCAAGATTGTCTTTTTCCCTTGTAAAACAGATGACTGGGCACTGGAAGAGAAGTGTTTCTTCCAAGTGTGAATCTTAACAAGATAGAACATGCTGCAGTAAATATCTAGAATATTTGCAGAGCAATATAAAGCAAGGTCAAATTGTTCAGATGTTGCATCCTTACCCCTAGCACTCTGGCTCTGATGTATTATATTAAGTATACAACTAAGATTGTATTTTTTAATGCAATAGTGATTAAAACATATTGAGATCCAAACTTCTACTCAGTTTATTTATCTTTTTTTCCATTAGGAATACTTTCTCAGTTATTTAATTTGAAGTATAGGACAAGGTTTTATGTATTTTTTAAATAATGCATAAAATCAAAATAATAAGTGGATGTTTGTAAAACATACAGAGAAATTATCAGCTTATTACTCTTTATGAAGGTAAATTCACCTCCTTTTAGCAGTATTTTTAGTCAGGTCTCTTTCAGATTCAGTGGTAGGTTGTCAGGGGAGGGATGGAGTAAGATGACTGTTCCAGAGGGAAATACAAACTGATTATTCTTAGACGAACTCTTGCTATTTTGATAGCAACAAATGATGAACTAATCACCCCCATTTTACAAACAGTATGGTCAAGTGGACTTGCCAGAACCATTCTTTTTCTTGATACCAATGGTTTAAGTAATACTTGTCAGCTGCTGCATCACAGATTTCCTTTCCTCAGCCCCAGCTACATAACTGTTCCTCATCCCAATGAAGTGTCCCACCCCAAGCGGTTCTTGTCTTAAGGTAAGAAACTATTTTTTTTTCTGTAATGCTGTTGTTCCTTTAAAATGACATTATTTTGCTTTGTTTTTAATTTCTAGTTTGTTTTCTTGACTGTGCAGTCCCATTTACCTCAACTGCTAGTTCAGAGTTCCCTCAGGAGAGGCAGGCTAAGCTAATTTGAATTACATTATGTTTTCTATGACAAATGGACAGGTGCAGTGGATTGCTTTAGGTACAAATATTGATCTCAAACGTCTCTCTTATCTATTGAACTTCTGATGTCGAAAAAAAACTGAAGAAAATTATGTTGAAGAAGTTGTATAGACATTGCTTTCCTCCCTTGAATATGAAATAAGATACTTAATAATGGGAGAGGGATGTTTGTATTTCTTTAATTTCCTGAATAAATATCTATTGTTTAGACCTAAACTTACATTGTTTAAAAAATGAAAAATTAAGACAGAGTATCAACGAACAATTAAAAGTGAGTGTGTGTCTATGTTAGGCACAAGGATCAAAAACATACCCAAGATGGCATGTTTGAATTTGACTGAATCATATAAAGCAGGGTAGTAAAGATCGATTGGATGTCTAATTTAAGGATCTGCTGATGGATAGAATAATAATGGATAGAATAATAGTTTGTTTAATTAAATATTGTTTTGCCCAAGGCAAATGACAATAGGCAGTCAGGTCTTTTTTGAAGGTGAAATGGTTTCTGCTACCTTCCTAATTAAGAGTACCACACAACTCACTACTCTTTTTTTAATTTGTACATGTACTTCATCCTCAAATAAAATGTAACTTCTCTTGCCAGGTCTATTTTTGATTCATTATGTGTATAAAATGGCCAACAAGGAATATTTATGTTATGCTTCAGATTAGTAGTGCAGAAAAACTTCAGTTGTTCAACCAAGTCTTCAAAAAAATCTCTGTTAATGCTGGATCTCTTTTTATTTTAACTTCTCTTTCAGTTTTACTACAACTACTTTGTATTTATTTTATTATTAATAAATTTAGTGGTTTTCCAGCTGCTTCTGTAAAATACCTTCAGGTGTATGAATTAATCAATATGTCAGTAAGACAGACAAATAATCTTCATATTTAATAGATGAGAATTCTGAATAGGAGAGAAACGGATTTAATTTTAAAAATACTCTTGAAGCTTGGGAAAAAATTTGAAATTATTCACATATGCTGTAATCTCCTTCCATTTTTACTCTACCTAACTTTACCAGAATCTCTTATGTCATCCTTTCATTCAGAGAATTGTTTGAGGCTGGAAGGGACCTCTCAAGGTCATCTTGCTCAAACTGCCTCCATTCTCTTATCAGGTAAGGCCCTCTAGAGACAGTTGCCCAGGATCATGTCCAGATGGCTTTTGAATATCTCCGCAGCCTCTCTGGGTAACCTGTACCTGTGTTCATTCACCTTCACAGCTAAAACCTTTCCTCTGTGTTCCAACAGAACCTTCCATGTTTCAGTTTGTTCCCATTGCCTCTAGCTGTGACAGTGGGAATGATTTTCTTGAGTTTACAAAACACAGGGTAAATCTCATAGATACAGATAATTTCTGTTGCAATGAAAGTGCTCATAATACCCTATGAGGTTGTATTTTCTTGCTGCTGGTTTAAATTTGACCCAGTATCTCCAGAAGTATCCTTTTCCTCCCTTATAATCTGCACTAGAGAGGCTACTCACTCTATTAAGAAATTCAGATATCAAAGGAAAGAGGCACCTAAAACCCCTCCCCGCCAAAAACCAAAACACAACCAACCAACCAAAAAAAAAGAAAAAAAAAAGAAAATTTTTTTCATTGTCTATGGTTACCTTACAAGTGTAAAGTAATAGCCAAATTTAATACAAATGCATATTACAGTACCTAAAATAAATGTCAATGCATTTGAAAAATACTTGGGGAAAAAAATCCTCTTCATTGATGCAACAGCAGATGGGTTTCTGCAAAAGATAAGAGCTGAGTTGGAAGCAGACCAGAGGCTATTTTTGACATCCTTGTTAGAGGGACAGATTATGCCACAGTATCTCTTTAACTAAAATTCACTTAGCCCTGAGTGATGTTTAGTAAAAATCAATTTGGAGTTCAAATGAGTTCAATGAATGTATTTTATGTGTGTGTTCAAGGTTAGAATTCTAGGTCTTCCTTTTACATTGTGAATTTTCTGTTAAAATGTATATAATTCAGTAGTGAAGGATTTAATACTTGTGGTGGTGGATGCTGATCCTTGCACAAATATTTACCAGAAAAACTGAACTGCACTGTCTTGATATTAACATTGTTAATCTTCATGAAAAATTAGTCAGAAATAGATCTAAACTTTCTCAGTTTTACTATAGTCAGGTTTTATTTTTAATACATTTGTAACAGAAAATAGGGGCCAAGGAAGCAAGTATGGTAGCTTATTGAATATATCATGACTGTCTTATCAGCTTTATTGAGGGTATATTTGAATTACACAGGTTTACAGGTTATCTGCATCCTGATCGTGAAAAGGGCTTTGACAACTGATTTTTTTCTTGAGTTGTGGAAGAGTATATTTTTTCATACATAGCTCAAGACATTTATTACATGAATGCTTCACATATTTGGGGTTATAATGTTATTCAATGTTATTGATTAAAAGACTTTTTCTATGACAGCGTGAGTTCTTACTAATCTCTTTAATTTGGAACAGTATGTGCAAGGAAAATATGAACAGAAGCTACTAGATTTCAGTCAGGACAATGGAAATATGACATAAAAGTTGTAAAATGAAATGCTGATAGTCTAGAGATTTTTTGCATAATGTCAGAAGTACTGAGGAAAGGGGGAAAGTAATTTTTCATTCCAAGTCAGTGAAGCTTCACCTGTGAGCCTAAAGACAATTGTTTAAGTTTTTAAGTGAGTTTTTTTGACTGGTCTATCATACGAAAATGGCCCATTTACTCAAACCCTTAGTGTTTTATCAGTCTGTCAGAGCTCCAGGAATGCCAATACCCTTGTGCCAAATCAGTCTGTCAGCGTCCTGTTACAGGGACCCTTCACCACTAGACTGGAGAGCAGTTTGGCTGACTTGTTAATGGGTCACACTTCAAAGAGAGAGACCCTCTCCTGGGTCTCCACATCTTTACTTACTGCCAATGACTTTACCTACTGTGATGGACTCACATTAAGAGTTTACAGAATAACACTACATGAATAATATTGTAATGGGGATTGCTGGTGATAGTATCTGACTGTAAAAATGCATTTAAAGAGATATCCTAATTCAAAACACTATACAGACAAGCTCTAATCCCTCATAAAAGTTGGCTTGAGACAATAATTCAGATAATCGTACAGTTCCTACCCAATAGGTATCCCTATGGTGAAGAAGAGAGGTTCAGCTTGTCCGCTGATCCCAGAAGTTATGATGAAGCCTTCTCTACCTTCTCCCCATTCTTAACTCACTTTTATTCTATTTTGTTATGTTAAGGTGGAGCTTGAGTGACTTTAGTCATACATCTACTCAGTGACAATGTTGGTACCTTGGGGGTAGATATCTCAGTATAGTACCTGAGATAACCTTGGCATGGGGACATATATCTGTCCAAGGAGAGTGATTTCACCACAGTTACTGATTCAACAGCAGGACAACTTCCTTTTTCTGCCTTGGTTTTTGGCTGCTATGCAGTTTATCAGCTGAGCTCTTTCCTCTACAAGGATATATCTACTCTGCTCTACCCTCCATTTAGTCCCCCTTAGACTGTATTTTGTGGGAGAGGTTGAGTATGCTGACTGCTCCTCATAGAAGAGCACAGAGCTGTGGTTCATATATACAGGGAGAAGACACAAAAGACCAAAATTCAGTTAGAGTTGAAACTGGACAGACTTGTTTCAGACAACAAGGGCTGTGTAAAGTATGATTCTAGCAAAAGGAGGTTGAATGTAAACATTGGACAAATACTTATTGAAGGTTGTAATCTGACCAATAAGGATGAAGAAAAAGCAGATGCATTTCATGCTTTTTCTGCTTCAGCCTTTAACAATACTGGCAGAGTTTGGACTGCCTGGTCTCTTGAACTGAAATGCTTCAGTTTGTGGGAACAGTGACTGCAATTTGTGAACCCTGAATTTGTAAGGGACCAGCTCCATCAACTGAAAGTTCACAAATCCATGCAGCCTGATGGGATTTATCAGCAATTTGGATGCAGGAGTTGGATGTACCACTAGCAAGTTTTCTGATGATTCCAAACTGGAAGTTACTGTTGACTCTCTTGAGGGACAGGAGGCCTTACAGAGAGATCGAGATAGATTGGAGCATTGGGCAATGATTAATGGGAAGAAATTTAACAAGTCCAAACGCCAAAGGCCAAAGGCTAGGATGTGGACCTGCATAGAGGACCAGTTCAGCATGGTCCAGCAGAGTGGAAGCTAGATCCTGGCACTGCTGGAGTGTAACTGACTCAGGGACTGACAGCCCCGGTGGCCATACACAGAGTCCTGGGCCATGGGCAGAGTATGGGGGGAGCCACAGAGAAATGAACAGGAACAATAAGAGCTAACAGTACACTCAGAGTCGTGACAGTGCATTTAGGCAGAAAGTACTGTGTAAAGTAAATTACAGCTAAAATTCTCTATGTTTACATCATACTGCTTTACCATTCAAAGTTTGTGTAAGATGTAATGAGCTGTTATAACCAAATTTTGCAGTAAACATATTCTTGAAATCTTGATTGCACAAAAAATAACTCCTTAGATCTTTCAGAACATTAAGGTTTGTTTCATCACACTGCATGTAAAAAGAATCTAAGTTTTAAGCTTTATCCAATAGTAGCTTTGACTTACCTTTTCACATCTCATGTACATTTTTTTTTGTGGTAGGATATCTGGAAAGTGAAATATGACAGTAGGTGCCATCTCTGATACATCTCTGAGTTGACTCACTTTCATAAAATGTTGCATAAGAAATTGAAAGAGCTTTTTACTCTAAGCTACAGTTCAGCTATTGTAGGAAAAACTGTTCCATGAGTTCTAATACCTAATAAAAAGTAATGTGAAATCCCTATGTAAAAGCATTTCTCGGAATGAGTATAGTACTAATTAAATAAGAGAATTACAAACTGGACTCAAGGTAAATATTTTAGAACTAGCAGAGGTTATTTATTTTAACATTTCAACTAGGAAAAAAAAAAAGGAAGTACTGGCATTATGTACAGAACTCCTGCTTTAAAATCATGAAGCATTACAGATAAAACCTTGCACCTGTGAGAAGCTTTTTTTTTGTTTGTTTGTTTGTTTTTGTAAAATTTTCTTGGTTATTCATTCCTTTCACAAAATTTCACAATATTTAGCCCATCTTTCTTTGGAGCAGTGAGGTTTATTGCAGTAAGTAACTGAAGGAGCAAAACTGTTAAAGGACTCTGGAGATATATAGCAGAAACTGATCAATTGTATAAATAACAATACAAAATGAAGTTGGGGTTTTGAGGTAAACTAAAGCTGATAAAAACTTCATGTGGTAAAGAAAGGGTTTTAAACAAACAAATCTCCATCAAGGACCTGAAACCTGTGTTTATTACATAAGAACACATTTTATTTTCAGAAACAGTGGTAGAAAAGTTGTGAGAAAATAACAGAAGGGGAAGAATAAGATAATTAATTCAACTCGTAATTGAATGAGGTAACAGTGCTTAAGAAGAGTATCTGCTCCACATGCAATTCACACCTTTATCAACAGTAAACATGAAGTTTATGCACTATTTAAATTACATATAATCCTTCAAAGAAAGGTATAGCTTGGAGAGCAGTACATATAACAGAGCTGGATCAGTTTCATTCCAACAAATAGTATTTGGACAACCAATAGTATTCAAAAAATACTTACAAGTCTGTAATACTTAATAAAAATGCATACTGCAGATACTTTTCTACCTATTAACATGCACTTTTACTATACACTATTCTATTTAAAATGCTCAGCCAACATAGAGGACCAACAGAATATCGTGTAACAAACCACACACATGTTTTAAGTAAAGGTGACGCTGAATCACTGCAGTATTCATCACAGCTAGTTGTTGAATGCTATACTGAGTATGTTTTCACAAACCAGGAGTACTTTGCAAATAAATCTGCCAATACAGCTGATAAACTTACCTATTTTTTCACAATTTACATCAGTTCACTTTTCTTTTTTATTATTATTAATATTATTAATATTTTGTTGTGCCTTTTCTGTGAAACCAGTCATTCAAAATTTCAAATCTTTTCTCTTCTATGAAGAAAGTAAATAAATCTATAGTCTAAAAATCAGTAGTCCCTAAACTGAAAATTCACACTGTCTGTTAGAAGTTTCGCTGGCATCTGCATACTCTTGTCTTCTGAGAAATCTGACTTGAAACATTTTTTAAAGCACTGTCTGACATTCTGTTTACACACTCTACTTTTGAACACTTGATTAATTCAGTTCATCACTCTGTGCCCTGCTTACACTACAACTATTTACATGTCTTATTTAATCAGAGAAATAAGGACTTCAAAACAAAGCTTTTCCCCTACAATATCTTCATATTCAATTTCATAACCTAATGTCACACAAGACTAGCTTGCCTGAATAAAATCTGGTAATTTAGAATATAACATAGTGTCTTAACACTTATCAGCATTTTTAGACCTCTTTATAAGTTGATTGGGGTTTTGGATTTACTTGAGGAGTTTTTTTGTCTGGTTTTGTTTGAGGTTTTTTCTTTGGTTTGGTTTGGTGTTTTGGTTTTTTTTTTTTTTTGTCCTTTTGTGGTTTGTTTTTTTTTTCTTGGTTGGGTTTTTTTTCTGCTTAGACAGAGAATTATAGAAAAGTTCAGGTGAAAAGGAATAGCTGGAGGTCATCCCACCCTATTAAAAGCCTCTCTAGGTAATGAATACAGTTGAAACAATATCAGAAATGTTAATGTGTTCAGGTTCATTCGCTTTAATAGTCTGTCTAGTAGTGAATCTTTAAGTAGGTACCTTAGGAAATAAGACTTGCAATATTTCTATGTTTAATTCTAATGAAGATTCCTTTTTTTTAGAATAAATCTTAAATCAATACATAGCTTCCATGCTTCTGAATTTCTGTCTGAATAAGAAAAACGGTAGATATTTTCTAAACGTAGTCAATCAGGATGTATTTTTGCAGTTGTCTGTACTGTTAATGCTTCTGTTTGAAAGTCCACAGAAACAGTTCCTTGCAGATATTAACCTAAATTTACAAGAAGGTGCAGATGCACCAGCATTTCAGTGGTGCATAGTCCTAAAATTTATCATGAATGTTACACTCCCAATGCTACATACTTGAAAACAAGAGCACTTTCACTTTGAGTTCAGCTAAGGGGGGAAAAAAAATGCACATATAATGCTGTTGAAGTGTGTGCACCCAGAAGAAAATAATAGGCCAAAATCTATTTTTAATACACAAGCAGACACCAGTTCATGACCCATTGGAATTCAAGCAGAGACAGATCAAGTAAATGGAGGAGAAATCTCTAGAAGTAATGACATGTATGGAACTATGTTCTGCTCAGAAGGTCCCCTGAGCTGAAAATAGCTGGAGTTTGGACTACTAAGGAGGAGGTGGGGGTATTATCCTTTTGATTACTCTTTTTTTTTTAATACCTTCTCAGGCACTGTTTTTACCACCACTGGAAGGATAGTATTCCACAAGATACTGAGCAACATGAACCTTTTTTCTATCTCTCTATGGCTATTTGCTGTTATACAAAGTAGGAGGATATTATGTGAAAATTGTGAATCAGACATGATTAGCCTAGTTTATTGTAATAGAACACTAGTTCTCTTATGACTGAGGTAGTTGTGTTAAAAGACATGAAATGCTAATGTTCCTAATGCTTCAAAATCCACACAGATTTTTGTCTTGAAATGCATTCTGCCTTGAAGTAGTTTGAGAAGGGTGGTAGACAAGGTTGAAGGCAGCTCTGCATCATCCAGGAGAGTGAGTGTTTAGAATGGTAGCTGATCACCAAGATACTAATAACCAGTGCTCTGTCATTCTTGTTGAACTCATCAATCACTTCTTACTCCTCCTTTCTTACTCTCTCCCTTTCTGCTACTGATCACTGAGCTCTGCATGAGAACAAACACTTCAAGGATCAATCATGAAAAAAAAGGATGGGTAGGGAGAAAAAACAGGGCTGCTCACCAAACTCAGCAGGCGGACACACAGATTGTGTCCCTTTTGGACTGATTCATTCCTCTGGCCACACTGCCTCCCAGCCATCTTTGCTCTTGTATTGAACCCATCTAGCATTTATTTAGCCAATGCTCTTACCTACACTGAACTCACTGAGACATAGAACTGTCCACTGCTGTGGAGTGGAAGAAAATTTGCTCAGGTTTCCTGTCTCTCTACTCATGTGGTCTGTCCTCAGAATTCATTGACATTTGAAGATTAGATAAAAGCTTTCTAAATACAGTTAGCATACAGGCTTCATATTGCAAATCCAAGCTATTTACTGTCAAAAAAAATCAGACAAACTGAAAGAGGATGTCACAGAAGATAAATTTATGTTCTAAGACTTATATAGTATAGCAATAAAGTCATAAGACTATAGGTTTTATTATAAATTATTACAGGCCAGTGTCAGACATACTTTCCAAGAACAAGTAACAAATAATTATGCCTAAGCTTAACTTTCATTAAGAAAGAAAAAATAAAGCATGAGTATTTGCTCTGTGGAAAAAAATGCCTGTATCTGTAAATAACATGTATGCAGCTTCACATATTTCTGCCATGTTGAACTTTGTGAATCAGGAACTGTAAAAAAAATTCTGATGCAAAATTTTGTGTCATGGAAACTGTAACAAATAGAAAATTAACTTGCAAGATACTACCTTCTTTTGCTCTTTGCTAATGGAGTTTAATTAACCAGTAGTGCTTCCATGAATTAACTTTTTGTCTGGGTATTCTGAGTCTTCTTTGTATCTTTTCCCAATACAAAGCTGTTATATCTTGCTTTATAAAAGTAGAATACTGGGGGCTTTACTACTGGTCAAAAAGAATTCTTTTAAAATTTCAGAACCTCAATAGTCCCTTTGTTATTTTTCCTCTTCTTGACAGATTAGTTCATACACACTCCCACAGACAATCTTTTACTTGTCTGTCATTAATACTTTAGCTAGTCTAGAAATAGTAAAAGTTCATTATGTGAGTTGCTTCATGTGAACTTAAAACTGAACAGCTATACAGTTCTACAAACTTCTGAGATTCCTTTAAATATATGAATTGCATTTATCTGGTAAGTTGTGTAAATTGGTGTAGTGTAACCAGACGTAAGCTAAGATTTTCCATCAAGTCAATAGATGAGTAAGCTTAAATGTAGCTAATGTTTCTTCTCTTTGTAGAAAAATATATTCAAACAAAGAGAGAAAATAAATTGTAAAAAAGGTACTTCAGGAAGAGCATCAGAATAAGTAATTTTTAATATATCTTTAAAAATAAAGTGGAGTAGTAAATGCTTTCTGATTCTTCAGGAAGCACAGTAAGTTGGGGTTTTTTTGTTTGTTTTCTTTTTCTGCTTCCTTCTAAATACCATGGAAAACCAGGAATTTAGACATAGTGCCTATTTTATGTACTTTGTGATTTTATAGGAAATAGGAAAAAAATATTGTGCCAGCAATTTTGCAGTGAAAGGGGTGTTCCTGACTACAGGACCAGAATAAGGTCCAAAACCACTCCAGAATGTCACTAAAAGTTACCTTCTTGAAAAAATATATGAGTAAAAGTAATGTGCTCATGTGATTGTCAATTGAGAAGACACCTTCTGACAAATAATAGAGATGGAAAGGTTAGACATGGGCCTCAAAACCCATCTTGGTTATTGGTATGAGAAGTTCTGTTAACACTAGTAATGAAAGACATTTGCTTCCCTGATTCTTCACTTCCCACAGAGAGGAGAGGCCACACTGATATAGGTACGGAAATATTTCTTATTGCTTTGTTCTCTTTATGACTGCACAGGAAAGCCATGCAGAAATGAGTAATTCTAAAGTGGAGCAGGGTTGAAATAGTACATAGTAAGGCCAGGAGACACACACTGAAAAGGAGAAAACAAAGAGTTAAACGCCTTCTTGTTAGTAGGTAAAGAAAGCAGTAGGTGAATTTTAAACTCTATAGAGTCCACTTTCTAGTAGCCTTGAAAGGTATTTTATTCTGAAGTACCTGTTGTTCACACAAAAGGTGATCTCTGATCTTCCTGATGACAATAGACTACTCATAATTATGAAAGAAATCTTCGTGTCTCCACACTTTTAATGTGAAAATTACCTTTGGGTTCTTAGCAAGAAAAAAAGAAAATTGTCAGATTTCTCATAGGAATCAAGAAAAGCAAAGTATCCTGTTTTAGATATGTTTTAGAATTTTTTTTACTTGTATGCATGAATATGGCAATGGAGAGATTGTGTAAAACTTATGTTATATTGTTCTGAGGTCAGACGTGCTTTTTTTTGCAATAATTTTTTACTCCTTGTTCATTGATTACTGTTTTTTTATATCCTGTATGTTACTGAGAGTATGAATTTAAATGAGAATGAGACTGATTATTCAAAAAATACTTCCTTCTTAAGTCTTCATTTCTCAAGGCATAACACAACTGTGTATTTATTAGCAGAGAACTTGTAAAAATAGCATTAAAATAAAGAGCTTAAAAATTGTTTCCAGAAGAACAAATGAGATATAGATTTTGCTTATTTATAGTAATGTGGTGGCAACATCACCAACAATGATAATATGTCAAATTATTTCCAACACATTAAGCAAACAAATCATTTATATAGACTAAAGTGAGTGAATTATTTATATATTTATTGTGCCCAGTGTAGCAGTAAACTGTGCCTAAGAGCCCTGTAGCAAAAAGCACATCACACTGTCTAAATCCATAAAATGAGATTTGCAGGTTGAACATAATATATAAAGATTTAAGATGTGTTCTGAGTCACGTCTTAAAAAAGGAGAATATCCAGCTTCACGCTAAAGGAGAACCCAGTTTCTCACATACTATTTTGTTGTTTCAGTTGGTTTAAAATGTAGACATTTAATGTAAAAATGTATTCTACTATTTATTTCACAATGAAATACAGGGCTAGAGTCTTGTGACTTAAAGAGCAGTAAACTTGAATAAACTCAACAACTTGATGGGGAGTGAATGGAAGACTTATCTCTCACTTAGAAAATTTTGTTTACCAGAATTATGAAATGACAGTCTTGGGTTCCAAAGAAAGTCCCATTGTGGGCATATCTGCCAGCTTGTCTATAAAACAGTAGCTTCAAGGCTGCTTTAACCTGCATTCATAGGTAGAGCACCTTGAAAAGGTAGCCAACCTTAGCATGGGTTTTGCTTTCTACACCCATGTTGACTCTGGTCTCTTTATGCTTGTAGTGGAGAAAGATATAAATGACAGAAAGTATTTGTGCTGATAATAGACCTGTGTCTTAATTAAATGTCACTCCTACATTACATTACAAGTGTACTAATATAACCCCGGGCTTTTTACTCCTTTTTCTCAGAGTGCAGGTAAGCATTCTGTCTCTCTTCATACTATTTTTCCTTCTTTATCTATTTCAAAATTTCCCATCCAGAAACTATTAGACTTACTTTCTGATTTCTACAGCAGTAGTAAAATACTGTTTCCAAATGAAACAATTTCTTTTTATACTGGTACTTTTTCCAAAGTCAATGCTGAATGTGTACATTTAGGAAAACACCTCTTACCTTAACTGAGACATTCTATTAACTGCCATTGTCTTTGAAAATACTCAAAACTTTTGTAATATCTCTAATCTTCTTATCATTATTTCTCAAGTTTCCCAATCATGACTTTGTTTTCAAAAGTGAAGGTTAAAGACAAGCTTTACTGGACTGAAATGTAAGAAGCAATATAGCTAGAAATATACATCTTGACCTTCTTCAAAACCTCTCAAAGAAAGATTTTAGGAATAATGGAAAAAGCCCACTACTACGCTCAAGATTGTATAGGAAAACTTTCTCTTCACTTTTAGCATATGTGTTTAGATATGGATAGCAGACACAGAATTGATGATTTGTGGAATTATAACATAATTGTCTGAAATTCATATCTACACTTTAGATTACCATCAACACAGAAGCCTATGTTCTATCTCTATGGAAATTAATTGACATTCTAAGCACTTAAGTGCTGTAAATTCGTTATCTGGCAGGAAAATCAGAATATGTTACAATGTTACACTGCCTTGTCATAAACTAAACACATATTATCTCAAAAACAAAAGACTTTTCTCAATGTCTTGAAGGAAGAAAACAAAAAAATAAAAAGAAAAAAGAAAAAGAAAAAAGAGAAACCCCTCTGGATTTCATAGCTTTAATTTACAGCAAAACAACTTTTTTTCAGGTTCACAATAAACCTCTGATCATGTTTTGGAAACTAATGTAAAATGGCCTCTTTTTCTTGTTGAGTAATGATTCCACTAGAATAGTCAACAGTGTAGTAGTTAATGACGAAAACAAAATGAGGGAGGAACAGGATGACAGGAACAGGACAACAAGAACCTTGTGACAGCCAACAGGGACCACAGCAAAATAATGCATGTGGCTCAGAATGACACAAAGTGGATGCCCCATCCTTGGCAGTGTTCAAGGTAAGGTTATATGGAGCTTTGAGCAACCTGGTGTCCCTGTCCATGGCAGGGGGCTCGGAACTAAACGGTCTTTAAGGATCCTTCCAATCCAAACCATTATATGATTCTATGATTCTATGAAATGTCTTGGGGATGATTCTATGAAATGTCTTGGGGATATTTATGAGGAAAGTTAATCTATTTCAGTACTGCCTGAATCTAATAAAGAACAATTTGGCCAAGTGAAAATGACTGTAGATGTAGCTCATGATACAGTACTGCCTATGATGGAGAGCACATAAATTAGGCAATATTTAAATGAACAATTTAAAAGTGTTCTTTTTAGCATCTAAACCAAAGTACTTACATGTATATAGGTATATATACCTATTGGTACATGTAAGTATGTATAAGAGTTATAAAACAATCCTACAAGGGAGAGAAACAGATATGTTTTTATCTGAGAAATAAATATAACGCTTTCAGCTTCAAATCACTGCATTTCAAGTAATAATGCATTACAAGCTGGATAGCTGAGAAAAATCAAATTCGCAAATAAATTATTCCATCCCACAAAAAAATACACTCTCAAAAAAAATGCTCATATTTTGCAAAATTGTTTTTCAGCTCAGGGGTTTTTTTTAGAACCATTTGAATTATGGATTTCATCTGTTTTTGTAACACGTAACAAATTTAAAATCTTATCCAAACTGTTAATTAAAAAAAAAAAGTATATGAGTTAAAAGCTCAGTGAACATAAAAACATTTTGTAACAGATTTTTTAATTATTTTTTCTTTAACTTGAGCATAGAACATTGTTAGTCAAGAGTTATTTTATCTTTAAGCTATGTTTCTTTGGTTATAGTAGTATCTAGTGGAATTTCTTGATAGGAAAGATACATATGAATAAAAAAAAAGAAAAAAAAAAGAAAAATGTAAGTCTTTCTTTAGTCTTCTTCTTAAAAGTGGAACAAACAAGATTTCTCCAAATATCAACCTTCAAATTACGTCAGGTCCTTGAATTCCCCAGTATAGTGAATCAATCTTTTTGAACCATATATAGTAGAATCATAGCATTTCCAGAGTCACATGATCCTCCATACCTTGCAAGAATAGTCAAGGCTCAAATAAATTAAAATATTCAGCCTCTGCAATATAGAAGCATCACTAATTCACCACAGTAATCTGTGCTCCCTCCATGTGCTTCCACCATAAATGACTTCTGTTGGTTACAATTTGGAATTAACATTTCAGTTACAACCAGATTTTTAAACAGATGTTAAATAGATATTAGATAGGGAAGATCAAATATGTCACATGCTGTTCATTGCAATACAATAGGCAGAGACAATAACTCTTTCTTCAAATTACCCACAGTATGCTGTGGTATTATGGAGAATTTTAAAAAAAATAAAAAAATACCCATTTTAGTAACTACGTTTACTCTGAAATAACCTATAGTGTTCAAGATTTCACTCTATAACCTTTTTATATTAACTAGTTGATCAAAGTATGAAATAATAGTCCTAGTGAGATGAATTCATTGAAATGTGATAGATTCTTTGATTTATAATGCAAGTACTTAAATGCTCGCTTATATACCATTTTGATTCCAATGAATCAAAAATGTAAAATACTTATTTTACTTACAAATTCAGTATCTCAGGAAAGGAACTTGTGTTGTCAACAATTTTGTTTAGCTGTACAAAAATTATTAGTAAAACTACGTAGTCCTGTAGTAATTATAGCAGAGAACATTTCATTCTGAAAATCAACATCTGCATGATTGAGGCTTGATTGTGTCAAAATACATGTCAGCACTCAAAATAGATCAGTTTAGTAGCTGGTGGATATCTTTTTTAAAAAATAACAAAGCAAGTTAATATCTGAATAGGACATTTATATTAGAATTTAACATAATATTATTCAAATGAAAATGACCAAAATTATGGTCAGTATGGTGGATTAAACCACAACTTCTGTGACTGTAAGTTCAGTGTATGCTTCATATATTTTTGTATGTGCATGAAGGTGATAAGACTCTATACATTCAGGCATAGATGGATTCTAAAGGTGTGAAGAAACTTTATTTCCAAATTATTTCAGCTTCTGTTTTGAGTTAGGCTGGCATATTAAAAAAAAAAAAAGTTAGTATCAGCCCTACAGCACATTTTTAGAGCTACATATATAACATACATAACAACTATTCTTAAATTTACTAACGGATTGTGGAAATGTAGTGCGCACATACACAACATATTTTTATGTGCCACATAATGTATAAGATGCCAAGTGAAAAAAAGGATTATACAGTGTATAATCTAAACTCCAAGTGCTTCAAGTGGGATTTTAAATCACAAATTGTTGAAAAATACAAAGAAAAATAAAACAAATCAGTCAAAATGCATAAATAATCTTGCTTTTAATAGACTTCAATATATACAACCTATCAGCTAAAATGCAAAGGAAAATATCAGATCTCTATAAAGTTCAAATTACTAGGTAATAATCAATCAATCAATCAATCAATCAATCATTTAAGTCAAGGTATATAACTATTCAGATATGTACCCTATGGGGTTGATTTTACATACTGCCAAATACATTTTTTTTTGCTTTGGGCAAAGCCAGCCAAAGTGCAATTCGTGACCCATTTCAGGCAATGTGACAATAGTATTTATTTGTTTTATTTGTTTCAAACTGCATATAAACAAAACCACCATCTTTTACTTCAAACCTATGATAAATTTTTGCGTCATAAAAAAGCCTCTGTTTTTTTCCTCCCTAAAGACCATTTAATTATATGGTTTATGTGAGCAAAGTATAGTAAATGGTATTTTTGCCCCTATAGTTTACATCAAATTAATCCAATGGTAAAGCTCACCTTCAGATTCAGATTTATCTCTACTTCCTGATAAGTTTACAAAAAAATAAATAGCTTCTATTATTTACTACTGTGAGCAACTTTAGTTGCCAGAGCTGCAGCAAAAGCAGAGCAATAGTTTTGTAAAAAAACCATCAGTTTCCTCAATTGCTTCTACTGACCTCAAAGAAGACCTGCAGGTTTGAAATGGTAAGATGAATGTCAACAGTAACTGAAAGAAGCTTGAAAAGAAAGTCAAAGAGCAATCTATGGCCCAAATGACTTCCAATTACTTCTCATAGCGAACATATACAGAAAGGTTGCTTGTCATCTCTCTAGGAATTGCTTATGAGCTATTAAATTCATTTTTCTACCGTGTACAACCCATTTTCTTTTCTTCACCTGACACTAATGAGATGTTAGAAGAACTAAAAAAATACCTCCCCCAACCCCACTTCTAATCTTCTTGTTTCTGTCCTGGAGTAAGAAAACAATATGCCATCACTATTACTTTCTGTGTTAGGAAGTAGATGGCAAAAGTAGTGAAGATGAAGAATGAGGTTTCTCATCTGTGGGCTGTGGTGGATATAGGAGTTCAGTAGAGTATTATAATATGCTAAAATAAAAGAAAGCAAAAAAAAAGTGCAGAAAAAGGATTATAAAACAGAGTGGTAGGTCTAACAAGCAGAAATCAAAACAAAGCATTGGAGACATCAGTGATGGATAAAACTGACAGAAGAAAAGAAGAGTGGATAACACAAACACAGCTTAGGCTAAAGTGGTATAAAAATGGGGTAAAAGACAAAATAATGACAATGAAGCAGAGGTAAAAAAGCAAAGACTAACAAAAGGGTGGTTGTGTTATGTGAACTCAAGGCAAACCTGTTTAGCCCTGTCACCATTCAAGTTTTGCTCTAACTGTCAGTATTTACTTACTTACTGCTTATTACTAACTTTACACAAGACAAAGAATTTGAACAAACTATTTTAGGGAGTTTCCCTTTACAGTGTATGTAAGCATTGGAAGAGGATGAAAATTGGATTTAGGCTAGGGTTGAAAAGTTCCAATGTAATAATAAATCTAATTCTCCTACAGTTCAAAATGGGGTGATCAAATTTTTGAGTATTCTTTTGAGTTCTTGTTTTATTTCACCTGCAAATAACATTAATTTGTTGTAGATTTTAAAATTAAAAGGATTCAGTTGTCGTTGTAATATTGGATTTAATGCTATCTGCTTATCATATAAATATTGTGGCTGACATAATCGTCCCAGAAGACTATTTATTTAAAAGTTATATCATGGCAAGATTAGACTTATTCTTCTGATGTAGTGCAAAACAATTTGACATCAAACACAGTTGCCAGTGGGCAAGAAAAGCACAGATAGAATGGAAACAAAAAAAACATGCATGCTGTGTCTTAAAGGGAAACTTAAACAGCTACCAGATAGCACTGGACCTGTATTAACTCCAAACTCAGAAGTTTTGTGCTCTAACTAGTACTGAAGATTTGTGTCTTGTATCAAAGAAGGTGAAAAAAAAAAAGATTTGGCAAAGATTCATAACTCCTAAAATTCAGTGACTGGTTGCTGCTGAGGGAGCTGAGCTTCAAGAGTAGGGAAAAGCAGTGAGCATAATCAGTTCAAGCCATCACTAACCACTAACCTCATCTATGGGAGTCTATACAGTTAGCTATAACTACTCAGTCCCTGGACTAGCATTTAACGAGGCAGTATTTATACTTCTAGCAGCAGCCAGTGGTCTCAAATGAGTTCTTTTCTTGTTGCTGCCATTTCTGTCTTTGCCATCTCATAACATATTTTTTTTTGAGTGGTCACCATACCTATTTTTAATTCACTTAAGCTTTTATTTCTGCTGAGAGGTAATATAGTGCTGTCTATCTGTCACCCCACTACGGAGGACATGAAACCTTATGCTCAGCTGCATCTTTGCAGAACTCTGTATGTGGCAAATCAGCCTGGAGAAAGTGCTTTTTGAAAAAAAAAGGTACTTATGCCCAACAGCACTGTGTAATGGTATTTTTTGCTAGCTAATGCAGATCCCTCTTTGTATGCCTATGGAAATCTGCCGCTGTGCCTTGAATGTACTGGCACTTGTTTCCAAGGTGCCCTGAAATAGCAAGAGAGGCTGTAGCAGGGAGTTTAAGCACTCTGTGCTATTACACTATCACTGCTACAATGCAATACAGGCAACAGAATACAAGACTATACCATTTTGGTAATAAAGAATATAGATTTGCTTCCCGGAAACAATTTCTACTAAATTATTTTTGATGTCTTTATAATAAATGTTACTTCCAGATAGTAACAATTAGGTATAATCTCTATTTACCACTGTCAATTGGTTTTAGAAAAGACTTCATTCTAAAGAAGAAATCTCCCATAGGTACAGTTTATAAACAAAGATCACACCACTGTCAGGTAACTAGGACTTGGATTAAAACTTCAGGGATTGGATTAATTCTTTGCCAATAGTAGTTACTAAAAACAAGCACAAAGAAACGAGTACAAAAGCACAAAGAACGTACAGTAACATATAACAGGTTATTGCAAACAAGTTAGTTTCTGAAAAATTAGCTTTTTCTGTGGTTGCAAAGCCTATTTTTAAAAAGAACAGTAGCCATAAACTGTGAAAACACAGTGTGCATATGAAAATATTTACAAAATGAATGAAACTCCCATGTAATTTCTTGAATTAAAATGCAATGTGATTGTCTGGCATACTGATAGCCATTTTGAAAACTGACATTCACAAAATCAGAGAATCAGAATCATAAATATGCCAAGTTGGAAAAGATCCACAAGGATCATTGAGTCCAACTCCTGGCCCTGCACAGGCCCATCCCCAAGATTCACACCTGAGAGTGTTGTTCAAAGGCTTCTTGAACTCTGGTAGGCTTCATGCTTGATCTCTTTATTCTTCCCCTGTCACTTGCCCTTGCTTCTACTGGGCATACACCTTTTTTTTTTGCCTTACTTCCAAGAGAAGATCCCTGATCAGACAAACCGGCCTTCTGCTTTCCTGCTTGACTTCTGACATTTGAGAATTTCCTGGTCCTGTGCCCTTAGGAGGTGATGTTTCAAAAGTGACCAGCACTGACAGACACCACCATCTGCAAAATGGTTTTCTATGGGGACCTTACTAAATCCCTGAGCAGCCTGAAGTGTGCTCTCTTCATGTCCACAGCTGAGGTTTTGATGCCACTTTTCCTCCTGACAACAAAGATTTTATACAAAATCGCCTTGTGGTTGCTGTGGCCAAGATGACCACCAATCTCCACTTTGCTCTGTTGACAAGCAGCAGTTCAAGAAGGGAGTCTTTCCAAGTGGGATTCCTTAAGACCTGTTCCATAAAATTGTCATCCTTTTAGGAATCTTCTGACTTGGATTGAACCAGCTGTGTGATACTTCCAGTTATTTTCTGGCAAGTTGAATTCCCCTGTAAGGACAAGGCCAGTTGACTTGGAAGTGTCCCTTAGTTCTTCAGAGAATAACTCTGCCTATTCCTGTCAATATTATTCCCAGTTACCAGAACAACTGAGGAATTGACTACCTGTGCTCCTGATCCCTCTAGATGTCATCCCCAGGCCCTGAAGTCTCTCTTGATTGCCTTCAACTTCTCTTTGCTATTTTGTCACTGCCAGTCTTAACTACCAGCAGCAAAGAGCAATCAGAGTGCCTTATTAGACTGGAGAGTTTTACAGCAGGGAAACTTAACCAGAAGAGTTGAAATAAACATGTGTTGCCTTAATTATCTTCATGGTAATCACCATAAAGCTTGTGTACTCCTTCTAGACAGTTAGCTGCATTTGTTAATACAGGAAACACTAAAAGTTTTGGAACTTGCGATATCAACCCTTTGAGTGAATCTTTCCAGAGACTTCAGTGTTTGCAAGATACTTAATTAGTATTTACATCTGGCTTTAGTGTCATTTAGAAATCGCAACAATACTTATTATTTATACAAGTCTAAAGAATTTCTCTATAAATGAGAATACCTTATGGAAAGTGACCATAAAAGTAGCTACTTTATGGGAAATGATCTATTCTTAGTAGCAGAGATTAAATATGTCTTTCAGGGCACCACTCTTTCTTTTGGGCAATATCTAATATCTCTCTCCTTCCTCCCACTAAGATTAAGTGATACACAGGTACAACTGTAGGCCTATTTATGACTACAAAAATTGTAAACTCCCCCAAGACAGAACTGGTGAGTGTGAACTGGGTTATCTGACAGAGAATGGTTGAGGTCAACAGTTAGGACACTGGATTCCATTATAAATTTAAATCAAATAACAATACTCTGATTATTTTCAAGACAAGGTCCTCAAAAATTCTTTGAGAGTAGTGAAAACCTTATGCTGGTTAAAGTCTAACCCCAAAGGTTACTCAGTATTTGGCTTCTCATTTTATTAACATTCTGTAATAAATGTCCAAGGAAGTATTTATATTTGCCTAAGGTTCACTTTATTTGGAATCTTCTCTCATATTGAATTTGACCTTCTCAAGTTCTTTTCTATAAGTGGTGACCTTTAGATTAGCCTCCCGTGCAAAGAAGTGGCTATGTTGTTTAACACTTTTTATTCTGCACATCACTACACCAATATACATCTGAATCATTTTAAATATCCGTTGCAAATATCCAATTTTTTTAACGTGTCCCAAACAAAACAGTATGGTCAAGATCCCAAGCGTGTTTGTCGCTATTTATTTCTTAAAAACCTCCAAAAAACCCAAAAAACTGATTTTTTTTCTGTGTTTACCAGAAATATGAGTGCATTTGGAGTTTAAATCTGAGCTATAGGAGCAAAAATTCAAATTAAGTGCTTTTGTGTTCCATTAAAAAATTAATAATTTCATAACATTTCAATATAAGCATACTCAGATGTCAAAGAAACTGGGAAAAAAAAGGTTAAGTCTTTGTTGGGTCAAATTCTGGCAATAATAACATAATGACATATTTAGAGTGTGTTCTTTAAAAAATATCACTTTGGAAATGTTACTGTTCTGAAATATGAAAAGTAACGCACATGAGTTTGAACAAATGTGGTTGTGAGTCGATACAGGGGAAAAAAATGTTCACCCATGGACAATGATGCATTGGAAGTAGCTGTCCATACATGTTGTGTAGTCTCCATCCTTATGAAATTTTTTTTAAGACCCAATGGACAAAGCTCCAAGCAACATTGTCTGACCTCATAGCTGATCCCACTTTGAGCAGAAGGCTTGGCAAGGGGCCTCCTGAGGTTTGTTACTGGCTGAGGCCTTAGAAAATTGTTTTGTCTACTTGTGAGAAACCATCATAAGTATAAGGGTTAAGTTTATATATCTACTAAGATGATACACACTTGGTGATTAAATGCCATTGTCTTAGGACAATAGATTGAAACTGAATTTGCTGTGTATCTCTGTGAATATGAGTAAGTAAGATTTCCAGAATGAATTAAGTCTACTGAAATACCAGGAACTAATAGTTCCTCCACAATATTTTGAAACTGGCATTAAAGTACTGGAACCCAAGATCGAGAACTAGAAACATGAGGAAAAATATATTAACTATATTGGTTAAAAGATAAAGGTTGTTATTACGTAGCTGGACTCAGAAAATGAATAACAGTTTAGTCTGGCTTTTATTTTATATAAATTTTCCCAATGTATGTTGCAGTCATGTACTTGAGCCACCACATAAAGTAAAAAAAAATATTATTCATAGATTCTTATGTATATATCAATACTATGTAACATCCTTCTTTTGTACACATGCTTAAAACATAGATGTATCACGATGAATCTCAGGACGTATTTTTTATGTAGAACACAATTTCAGTCTTTCCATTAAAATAAAAATATTAACTTCTCTAACGTATTTTCATATATTTGGTATGTGTAAAATATCTTCCCTTCTCTGTTCAAGAATCATAATTCAATAAGAACAAGTGTACACTGTGTTTATTTATCCTATGATATCATTTTACCTCAGATACCCAAGGCCATCGCTTCTAGGTCAGTATAACTATGAAACTGCAGCCTTCTGAGGGGCTAAGTAACATGAAACAATCTCTTCCCTTTTGGCACATACGTCCAAAATAATTTCAACGTAATACGTTGTTAAGCCCTATCTCTTTCATACTGTACTTTGGGTTTGATTTTTATCTCCCCCTCCCACCCCCACCCCCATGTTTTCTTTTTCTTTTTTGCTTGCTTTCTTTTTTCTTTGGTCCCATTTCTGGTATCTTCTTTGTCTCATTACAAGCTGAACACAATATCCAAGACATTTCGCTCAGAGGATAAAAATGTTCAGGTGTCAATCCCTTACAAAGATCTCACTCAGAAAGAACAAGATGAAAATGTGTTTACAGGAACCAAGTTAGGTTTTGGGTTGTTTGCTTTCACATTGGTTTTTTTTTTTTGGTGTGTGTGTGTGTATGTGTGTATGAAAAGATTTTATCTCTTAATATCATCTTAAGATTGCTGAGAATACCTGATACTGATGACATACCATATGCAAAACACTAGAGCAAATATAGTCCTTTCTAATGAGGCTTGACAGATAAATGCATTTTTATTGTTTAACTTTTTGACACATATTTTTATATCTCTCTGAATTTTTTCTGTCTTTAGGACCTATAAAACTTTGTTCATTCTATTGAAGAGGCAGAAAAACAGCTTTTTGGTTTCAATAAATCATTACTGTAATTTTGTTGTCATGGTTCTATTAATCAGCTTCAGAGGTTGCATGTGAAGAAATGGATGATTCAGTGTACATCACGTCTATTGAATTTGTCTTCCTTTATTACGAATAAAAATCCAGATATATTAGAATTAATAAATAGAAAAATACGTAACTATTTATATGTTTAATACTTGATAATGCTCCTAATATTTAAGCTAATCAGTGTTTAGCAATCTCTGAAATATATTTTTCTGTTCACAAAATACAACATAAATAAATTGCCTTAAATTTTTTGTTTGAAGACACGTTTTCAGCAGTAGTCCTACTAGCAACTAAATATGCGGATAATCTCAATCTGATTTTTTTTTTTGCTAAGTATTATATGTTAGGTTCTCTTTAAAGAGAAAACATTATGATCGTCTGCTATTCTATTTCTTCACCACCATCTCCTGCCCTTTCATAGACTTAGCAATTCAAACACTGTGGATATTTTTGGTTGTGAGAAAGCAGTTGCAAATAAATTATTTTTCCTAAAGATGATCTCCCATCAGATCTTTAATTATAAATTCTAGAAATAATGATAAGTCATTAATATGCTATCCAGAATATTAAGCAGATCTATAAAGAAATTTTAAAATAATAAAAAGAAATATTTTTTTTGTTTAATACAAGTGTAATTATTCCTATATGAATAGTCTGTGACACTAGTATTGATAAAGATGTTTAACAAATAAAATAGCAAAACTTTTTTTAATTATATTTATACTGAATTACAACGAGAAAAGTTACGAGATTCATCTTTAAAACAAACAAACAAGAAAAAAACAAGAAGCACAAAAAAACCCAGAAAATTATCTTTTTTTCTTGGAGTGTGCATATGAATAATCATCAGTGCTATGTGTGGACATGAAGATAATGTGTTATGTTCTTATGGTGCTTTGAGAGGATAGTAAGCCTTTCAGAACTGTCTGTTGCTTTTCAAAGCAGAATGAGTAAATGAAGTTCTAGGACTATTGTATGTTAGATATTTTTAAGTGTGGGTCCAGAAAACCTAGTTACTCTACAACACACAGCTATGTACAGCTAGAGAGCTTCATAGCCTTGCTGCTTCTCTTTGCTTTGAGGGAAATTGTAAGCCAAGACAACAAAATGTACTAAAGACATTTTGAGTATGAGCTTTTCATACATCAGTTGCTACAATTGCCAGAGGACTCTGTGAGATGGTAAAATGACCAGAAAAGATAGATAAGTCAAGAGAATTTCTCTTAGGACATGCTTTTAACATCCTGAGAGCTCAGAAAACTCTTTTAACTGTTGAAAAAGCACCTCTGCCTACTCTCCCATTTAATGGAGAGTTTCTGATTTCGACTTGTCAAAAAGAATTAGGCCATAAAAAAAGTCAGCAACTTTAAAAGTATAAAATAGTAATATCATATTTCACTAAAATTATGTCAAATCTCTGCTGCTATTTGGAAACACTTTATCATATTACATTACTATACTGTTTTATGCTGGAAGGGTAAATGATGATTGTTGCTCAGCATATGAACTTTCTGCCTTGTTATTATCTTTCGGTAAGACAGCCCTCTGGCCTTGTTTTAAATTCCAGAAAGAATTCCCCAGACAGGTGAAATCAACTGAATAAAATAAATTGAAACCTACTTTGTAGAGATACTGGGGGACTGAAGGAACGAAGTGAAATATAAAGCTCTTGTGCTCTGCTTGCAAGTATACCTGAACTGTAAAGAAAGGTGTGATGTATATCTGAGACACCGATCTAGATAGAAATCTAATGACAACATTCCAGTCAGGCTTCTTTCTCTTCCGAGTATGCTATTGGCCTGTGCAACAGATACTGAAGTCAATCCCACAGTTTCTTAACTTACATGTCATGGAAAAAAACATTAGCTTGGTGAGGCACACCATGGCCTAGTTAGAAATGTATAAATAACCTTTGATTCACACAGATTTAATTTCTATGGGCCTAGTTTAAATCTGGGAACATAGGACTTTGAATTTTTTCCTTGAATAAGAAATAATAATAATGATTTTTAAAAAAAAATGTGAAGCAAGGTGAGATGTGAAGTAAAGAAGATTCTTTGGTGTAATTTTTGGTTTAAGTTTTCAAGTACTAGTTAAAACTGCTGAATAAAAAAACAATATGTAGATTCAGTACATGTTTCTACTTACATGTTTTGGTCTTGTAAACATTTCAGAAGACTTTAGCACTTATTCCACCCAAGTTCATCATAGATATGTAGCAGGGACCATCTGTTGACAAAGGAATGAAATAATGTGAATTATTATTTTGATAAATAGAATAAAGAAGAAACTGAAACAATCTGTGCATTTCTGGATCCATTTTTGAAGGTAACAGTATATTTAAAAATGCTTTTCATGATGCATGTAAGGACTAGTTTGTGTATAATATGCAAAATGGAGAAATCAAAAACTATTTTGATTCTAGCACAATTTAATTTCAAGTCATTAATCATAATTATGTTAGCAACTAGAAGAGCAGCTAGTAAAGGACAGAAAAAGATTTCAAAAGCATCTATAACTTGTGCAACAAAATATTGAATTACAATATTACAGCATGGATGTGGAAAGCACACTGTTTTCTCCTCATGGGAAGAAGAGTCAATTGGGGCTGAGCAGCACAAAATAAATCTGTTGAGTGGAAGGTTTTGATATTTCAAAACTTGGTTTCATTCCCATACAAACCAAATTATTGTAATTTTGAAATTCTTCATGAAAGGTAACACAATATTGGTTATGCTGATGTCATCTGGATATCTGACTCAATAACAATAACTTTAGAAGTCCTGCAATCTTTGATCCCATCTGTGTGTTTTAATACTTAGAATTTCTACGCATCAAGTAAATCTGTTTGCAGATAACTCCAAGCCCTGCTTGATATTAATGAAAATTTTATTGAAACAGGAAACACTTTGACAAATCACAGAATCATAGAATCACAAAATCACTGAATGGTTTGAGTTGAGATTGTCTAGCTCCAACCCCTCTGCCATGGGCAGAGACATTTCCAGCTTGACCAGGTGCTGAAAGCCCCATTCAGAATGAACCGTGGATTCAAGCACTTCCAGGGATGGGTTATCCACACCTTCTCTGGGCAACATGTTCTGGTGTCCTACCACCCTCACAGTAAAACATTTCCTCCAAATATAGAATATAAAGTATCCCTCCTTTAGTTTAACCCCATTTTCCCATGCCCTATCACTACAAGCTTTTGTAAAATGTTCCCTTCATCTCTCTTGTAGGCCACCTTTAGTTGCTGCTCTAAGGTCTCGCCAGAGAGAGACATCTCCTGGCTGAACAACTCTAGTGCTCTTTGCCTGTCATGTAGAGGTGCTCCAGCACTCTGATCATCTTTGTGGCGCTCCCTTGGACTTGCTCCAACAGGTTTGTGTCCTTCCTATCTTAATATTACTTATGTATCACAGTAATATTATTCCACTATTATAGTATGCATGGATAATAGTAGTCACTCTGTGGTTAACAAGATACAAATTTCAGGAGTCACCACTGCATGACAAAATTATAAAAAAAAAAAAAAGTGCTGTCTTTATATTGTCTTTCATATTTCTCAAATACAAATATTTATTCAAGAACATTTAGTACAATATAAGAAGGGCATCAACATCACTACTTTATATTTTCTACTTTGGGGACAGTACTGATACTTCAAGCTGCTAGCATTTCATTAAATACTCAAATTAATATCTATACTTCAATATCTCACAGAATTACTTTCTTTATGATGATATTATAGTAGCAGTACATATCAAGAGTTGTGGTCGCTAATTTATATGACATATATATATATATATATATATATATAACATCAACATACATTCATAAATACTCAAAAAAATGCAGGCTTTATGAATGTAAACTGTAAAAATCAACAAATAAGAAACCTAAAGTAAACTCTTTTGTGTTTGGATATCACATGCTGAAATAGTTAATCTTTTCCATTTTCATAGTACCTTCATGTACAATACAGGAAAGCAATGCTGTATGTATCCAAAGCAAAGTTTTAGCTCCTGCCATAGCCCAGTTACATAATGACGTCTGCCAACATGAGAACAGTAAATTATGTGATGTTCTGTATGTCCTTGTCACGGAGACAAGATGAGAACAGAGTTTCTTTTGAGATCATTTCCCAGAAGAATGTCATTCCAACACTTGTCATTTGCTTGTGGTGACATTCATGTTTCTCTGCCACCCTGAATATTTCTTTCTGAATTGGATTTCTTCACCAAACTGTCCGAGACAAGGTAGGAAATTTGCAACACATCAGATAAACAAAATTAATATCAAGCAAACTTAAGCAGGGGGGGAAAATAGAATGTGACAATCAGAGATATAGATGTTTATGTGTATTTTCCAGAAGCTGCAACTGTGACACCTGAACATATCATCTCAATGCAAAAAAAATAGTATCCATATGTAAGCAGGGATTAAATCCAAATATTTGAGAGGAATTAGAGATTACTGCTTAACTGCATATCTAAATCAGCCTTAACTAACCTACAGAACAGCTGTGATGCCTTTCTGAGGTAGAGATTTGTGTTATGTAAAATGGCAAGCTGATTGCTCTTGTTTTGTGTGGCTAACATTTATCACTGTAAATGACCTTTTTTTTTTTCTGATGACTTATGATATTTATAAATTGCTGCAGACACTTGAAATATATCAGACAGAAGAAGATCTCCAGAAAACGTATATTTTCCTCAGGAAGCATTGTTGAATATTGTTTGCAGTTTTCTGAGGATTTTTTTAATCTCTTTTTGCCCAGCTGAAGAGGATGTGTTAATCTACAATATTAAATACCCATGAAGATTCAGGCCCAGGATGGAAACTCCTCTTGGAGCAGTCTTTGAGGAAGAGGAACTTTTATCCTGGAATAACCCATACACATGTAGATTTATGCATATGTAGAAGGGTACTCTAATACCTAGAGGTTCAGAGTGCAAGATGCATGCAGGTTCAGGATGCAAGATGTGTGGCCCTGGCTCCTAAATGGTGAAGGAAAATGAGAGTGTGCCACTATAGACTAATCCCTTACTGTTTCCCATATATAACATATTGTTCATTCTCTCCCTGGGCTAGCAAGTCCCTGTACTACCAGCTATAACTTTTATTCTGGTGGCTTGCTTATTAAAGATTTATGCTCATTAATGTCCTACTGATATAATAAAAACAAGGTGAAGATGGATTGTTTATTGCATTTTTCTGTTTTTAAATTCTGGTGAATTTGGAAAAAACAATCAACATTTCTCTTTTGAAAGCAATGGTCATACATTAAGAAATGCTACATTTACAATGTGATTGACGTCAATTTATCCCCTCTCTTTTCTGTGTGCCTATATACTGATATTAACAGAATTCTGCATTTTTGCATTTTTTTCCCCTTCTTTGACCTTGTTTTGCATTGGAAGAAATAACTAATGGAAAATTGTAAAACTGTTGCTGTCATTTTCTTTTTTCTGTGTGGGATGCTACTCATCTGGCAAGATCAAGAAGCTTTTGAATGCAAATATTATTTCACACCATTTCTCTCTCATTCTTTGGAACATTCATTTATGCTGTTTGATTTAGCTTAAAACATGTTTCACAAAGGTGTTAAACAGATTGACTAACACCCTAATTATCTTAAAGATCAAAACTGAAAAATACTAATAGTACATTGATGTTTTATAAAAATATTTGATGTTGTTTACAGAAGTTCTTGACTGTAAGAAGAAGCATAGCACTGAAAACACATGATAAGAGACATGTATTAAGTATGTCAGCCTGATAATCTGAAAATTAGGATAAAAATAAATGTAACCACACCAGAAGGAAATATCAATTAATCCTATCTTTGTTTAGAATTTTGCTGGTTTTTGCTTTCATATTTCAAATGTATTACAGAAGTTGATTTGACAGCCACATGTGAAATAAAACATATCCAGAAACTCCATTGGAATAGACATGTAGATAACTATGTCAATAGCATATAATAATCTAGAACTGCAGCTTGTTGTGAGGAAAAGTAACACCACAGGGAAACTGCAAGTAACCACAAGTACACAGCTCAACACTTCAAATTCCCCTGGAAATCTCTTTTGTGTATAAGTTTGGGAATCAATTAGAACTTTGCACACTATTTAACCCTATACTTTTTAATGCAAACAATGTAACCATTGCCAATATTCCAGTCAGAATATTACAGGATTTTATAGCCCTCCAATAAGCATAAAGAATATCAGAGACTTTTTTTTCCCATAAGAAATTTAAAAATTTCAATGCAAAGGTATTATTGTTGCATTCAAAATACTGTTTAAGGGCCAAAAGAAGGCACAGTTTTTAGATTTATAATTTATGCCAACAATTTACTGTTAGGAAAGTCCTAATAGTCTAGATACAATTATTATAGGGAAGGGAAAAAAAAAGTAAGTATAATAATGCAGGTAAAGTATTTATATTCAAAAAAATTCACAGTAATAGCAATAATACAATTACAATTGTAACTAATTTTCTCATTTCTAATACTTTTCTTTGATCGTCTTGATATTGGAATCCCTGATTTCACACTAGTATTAGTGGTGTTTGCTATTCTGAGTGGATGCTTATAATGATGGCTTCTTCCCCTCTTTGTTTCTTTTATTTTTGTTGTTGGGATATTTTTTGTTTGTTTTATCTTGTTTGTTTGTTTTTTAATTACTTTCTTCTGCCTAAGGTGAATTTCAAATGTTTGTTACCATGCTTTTATAAGTTTATCTCTCTTTAGGTTTACAACACCATGTTACATCCAAATTTAGTGTATATGGTGGACTTTACATGTCAGATGGCATATGCTCAGTCCTGGGTCTGCATTTCTGTAACTGGCCCTTGGAGAGTTGTTGGCAGTTGTGGGATCTCCAGTGCCAAGCTTGTGTGCCCTTTCGTTTCATCTCATGAAACTGCTCTGCACCCCACCTTCTGTTTCTCAAGGGAGTAAGCAAAACTACCATGAAGTAACTTAACTACTCATTCTCCACAGAATAATTCACATTTATTATGGAAATATTAGGTAGCTATTCTTACAATTTTTGCCTTTAAAATCTTGACTACTATTAGATGCTTTTTGAAGCTTTTTTGAATAATCACACTCGAAAGTTAATGTATAAGAAAATCACCAGTAAGGTTTCACCAGCTCATTGAGTCAATTATCTGCAGATCAAACAAACATTTTTGCTTCTTTGAGGGAAAGCTGAGAAAAGGTATTCAACTGATTAATTCAACTAAATCAATCAGCATCTTGCTATGATGATCAAGAAGTTGTATACCACATTGTCATTCTAGTCTAAAAGAAGCTTCTAGGAATACTCAAGTTAAAAAGAAAAAAAAATATGAAACTGACTAAAAATAGACTACAATAGATTCTAGCACTATTACTTGATTTTAAAATTCTGGAGCGCACTATGATTGCATTATATTAACAATTGATAATAATGTGTTCAAAATGTAGGAAGTTGGTTAAACCTTCAGACTGTATGTATGCACAAACAACTAATTTCATAAACAGGCATCCACAGTCAATAATTTCAAGACATTTCTCCTGTCTCCCATAAGACTACTGAACCTCTTTTCCCCACAAACAACAATGAGCATTGCTTCCATTTCTAAATGGATGGATTAAATTAATTTTTTTTTTCTGTTTGTACTCAGGTTATACTGCTTCATTTTCCACTCCATCCACCCCATCTGAAACTGCCTTTATGCAGCATTCTAACACTTATTTCTGGCTAGATATTCTAGTCTGTATTTCAGCTTACAACCTGAAGACTTTCTATGGATTTATTTTATCAGCACTGTAATCCTCCTTCCCTCAGACATCTATCATTTATCAGAGTATTTGCAAGTCTGACATCTCTTGTTTCTCCTCCCACATTTTTGAATGATCACCAGAAATCTGAACTGGTATATTCATCCCTGTTTTCCTAAATACTCAGGATACCATTGTTCTTAGTCTTTTTTTTCTGCTCTCGTTCTTTAGATGCCCTTAACTTAATTTTACTTGCCCATTGTCATGAGCTTTTGGATCCCACCAGGATTGGGGATCATGGCTTATCCATTTTTCTATTGTAAGTTACCACTTTTTCAGGTGTTTCCATTCTTTTTACAGATCACTGCTTTGTTGATTTCTTTTCCTCCCATATCCAGTTGGAAGAAGATCTGGACAATATAGTCTAGTGAAAGGTGTCCCTGCCCATGACAAGAAGGCTGGAACTAAATGATCTTTAAGGCCCCTTCCAACTCAGGCACTTGCATTGATTTTTATTACTTGTTTTCTTTCACACCTCTGATTTACAAAGTGCAATCTATATTGTTTTGTACATTAAGTGAGGTAAATAACATGTTAAGCTCCATATACAAGTTCGGCTCAAATTCTCATAAATTGCACATACATTTCCTCTCTGTATTATCTTTTGAAATTGAAGTGCTTTCTGTCATAGGAATAGGCAATCTTTTGTCATTTTCTTGTCTGCCCGTCTCCCTGTAAATCTTTTTATAGTTTAAAGAGAAATTAAAAAAAAAATCACATTTTATCTTGCAACACATTTTCAAATAAATCTTTCAAAAATGATGAACATAAGTCATTGCTAGATAAAAAAAAGTCTTTGTCTTCTGTACAGCAATACTGACCATGCCTAACTAATTGATTCTATATAAAGTATATGCTTATAAAAGTATTCTGGTCGAGATAACAAAACTGATGAATTTTATGTTCCTCTAACTTGAAAACAGAATAATCTGGACCTCTCATCTTTTGAAATTCTGACCTGTTTGACAGGAAACAGTGTCTCACTTATGCCAGTCTGTAACAGGCCCTTTAAATCTCAGTCAGACACATGTTGCCATAGCTAAATGGACCAAATCAAGCTGAGAGTTGTAGTTCACTGCACTCAATTAAATGATCAAACAAAAGTAGGACACAGGATTGAGTATCCAAAAAAAATACTATCCTACCAAAGTTTAGATTAAATATACTACCTTGTATCGCTCCTTTTTCCTATTTTATAAAGCTTTCCAAATAGCTTTCAAGCTTATTTTCACTCTCCCTCACTGCCTTAGTTTGTTACTTATTTATATTTCATATTGTCATGTTTGTATAATGACTTTTTCAAGTCCTTTGATTTACTTAAAAAGAACTGTCTATTTATAGAACCACTACTTTGATCACATATATACTAATATGATGAAAGTGATGCATCTATGATCAAATCATAGAGTGATAACCAGGTCTAGATAGAGATGTTTTAAAGGATTAAGCACTTTAAATGGAGATGATAGCATTCTGTAAGATTGAAGTGATTGTTTATTAGCTATTATTTTTGCTTTAGTTTTAAAAACTGAAACATTTTACACATGTAGTTCTTAAGAACACAATGAACAATATAATATCTTTAAAAAAAGAAAGAACATCATATATTGGCTTTATGTAACTTGAAATTTTTCATATGTTCTCCATCCTGAAGGATATGAAAGCATAGTAATGAAAAACCTTGATTTGATTGCTTCTTTATGTATATTTTAGATAGTGGGTACAAGTCTGATTTATTGCACATAAATATAGCTTACTTAACCATTTTAAATATTAAATAATAATAATAGTGGTTAAAACCTTATCTTTATTGTACATTACACAGACTATCACTTCACAACTCTAAAATTCAGCTATATATAAAGCCTCTTGGAAGCATGAGTATACATGCGTGTAAACATTTTTTTTTTTACTGAAAATGTAGGAGAAATTTCAAGTGGGCATAGATAACTATGCTGAAATATTTCTGGCAAAAAGGATTTTGGGATTTTTTAAAATCACTCTTACAAGGGATGATGTGGGCAAGTTTCAGGCATAAATCTATTGTAAAACACAATGTTAAAAAAAAAGTTCTCATTTTTCTCAGGCTAATCTGAACAAGAAGATTATTGGTGTATCAAAAAACTATCATTTTCAGTACAAATAAAAGTAATTTACTTTTCATCTTTTTCACATCAAAAGTGTGAGCTGTGAAACTACTAAGTCAGCTTTTACTATAAAAACTCTGCAACTGAAAAGCCCTGAACTCACAAGGTAATGCTCTTGAAATCTGTAGCAGTATGCTAAGTTCAAATAAAACTGTGAAAAAAACCCAAAACTATCTTCCTGTTTGATTCTAGGGAAAAAAAAAAAAAGCTACATGGATGCAGAGATGATTTGCAGAATAGTAAATGTATTTAAACAACAACAACAAAAAGGTCTTTGCAGTACTGTCTACATAATCTTTTCATGTTTTTGATTTTTTTTCTCTCTAAATGTGGAATTCAGAAAAAAGAAACATAGCAAATCAGTCACACGAAGCCTGTTTTGACAGAAGGGAAATCTAGAAAGGATGCATTTGATAATTTTTAAATGTGAAAGAAAGCAGCTGCCATGAAGTGTTCTTTAATGCTTAAAAAATGATTTAATAATTCAATATTTTCAATATTTCAATATCATCATCAGTAATTCAATATTTTCAAAACACACTCAAGTATTGAGAAGGTAAAATAGAATGGTGTCCTGTCTTTTTGAAATAAAATATAAATACATCTGAGATTGGTCAAGATTAAGAAATACAATAATGAATACCAACTGGGACTTGAAATGTTAGATTCAGTGATCATAAAATAAAGTTTGTGAAAAATGTGAGGGATCTTAAAATGAAAAGAAAAGGAAAGGTCAGTTATCCCTGCAGTCTGACATAAATCCCATGCAGAACAGTAAAAGAAAAAGCTGATTCTGGAACCTTAAAAAAAATTAAATTATAAAAATATAATTATTTCCAGACTTTTAATGTTATGTTAAATAATCCTCTCCAGGTGGATTTTCTGCTTTGGCTTTGGGCATTTGAGTTATAAAAGAAACTGATCAAATGTAACAAATGAGCTTCATGAGATATATGACTGAACAGCATAATATACTAATAAAGGCAAAACTGGAAAAAAAAAAAAAGAGCAAAACCAACACCAAGGAAAAGGCACATGTCTAGAATTTAACATGGTATAGGAAGTAGCCAACTGACAGATCCATGAAAGAAAATGTCAGCACGGAACTTTGAGCAGAGACATATTTTACAATTGTATCACAAGGTCTTGACTTGTTACAAACTCAGGTGATATGTTCAGAGGATGACTTGTTCCTAGTAATTAATCTAATTTGTTATAAATTCATGGAAGATTATTTCTGAGCAGAATAAAAAAGAAACATTCCTTATAAAATAACAATGGCAAAAGTTGTGGGATTTTTTTCTCCTTTTCTTTCCTGTCATAAAAAAAGCTGAACCTAGGTACTCTTCCTTCTCTAGATCAGTGTTGGGACAGGAAGCAAAATACTTAAATAAGCTGTCTCACCCATCCAAACACTGATGGAAGAAATCACCTGTCTATTAAGCCTTCAGCATCTAGCAAATAACCTTGTGTGTTAAAGAGCCTGAAAGCTAACTTATTTGCTCCCTGATTTAATCTGTTACTCTGATTTTCTCTTGCTCTGCAGGGTATGTGAGGGTGTAGATGGGGGCCATCCAGTACTGAAAGATGAACACTAAGAGCCAATCACTACAATGTCAGTAGCTCTTTCCCGGTTAATTGTAATGCTTTTTAAAAGATTTCTATTACAAAAATTTAACTGCCACCCTTGGGTTCAGGATGAGATAATAGTCTGTATACCTATGTGAATGGAAGGAAAATAAACAAAAATACTCTAACGTGACAAAGGGCAGCCTGGTTTCATATCTAAAGGATATGAAATCGCTGCCTTGATCAAACTAGAATTGTGAATTCAGAAAGAGAAGTGACATTGGCAATTTGTAGATAATTTTGCTTATTATTGCCTAAGCCAGTAGGCTGGATTAGTTATAACACTCTCTGGGATATAGAATCATAGAATGATTTGGATTGGAAGTCACCTGAAAGATCGTTTAGTTCCAACCCCTCTGCCAGGCACAGACACACCTTCCACTAGACCAGGTTGCACTAAGCCCCATCCAACCTGGCCTTGAACGCTTATAGGGATGGGGCATCAACAACTTCTCTGGGCAATGTTCCTGTGCATTAGCACCTTCATAGCAAAGAACTTCTTCCTAATATCTCATCTTAATATACCCTCTTTTAGTTTGAAGTCATTCTTGCTTTTTCTGTCACTACATGCTCTCTCCATCTGTCTTGTAGGCTCCCTTCAGGTACAGAAAGTCTAAGATCATAAGATCAACCCAAAGTCTTCTCTTTTCCAGACTCTCTTGGCTTATAGATAATGCGTGCCTGGAGGTGGGACCTCCAATGGAATAGAAACACCATCCTCCAAATTACATAGGTTTGAAATTATGAGGCGTTTAAGTAAACTGTAGAAATTAATAACAGTTTTACTAAAACAGAGAACCAAACAGAACAAAACAACAACCAAACAATAACAGAGAAAAAGTCACCCAGAAATCACTCTTTCACTTTGGCACCACTGAGGCACCAATGCAATCCCGATGTAGTTATGTGGTCCCAGCAGTGGGGCGACTGCCATGGGGAAGCAACGATAATGGTGGGGATGGGTGGAAGAGGGGAGGGGCAGGAGAACAAGTAGATCCCCCCATGGCAGCTGGCAGCAGGCAGCAAAAGCACAGGGACAACAGAGGCTCCGGATGGCAAGGAATGGCAGAGAACAGGGGGAGCAGGTCCACAGCCAGAGAGAGATCAAAAACCAGAACTACTGCCCTCCTTCCCCTCCCACCCCAGTTCTTGCTGGGTCTTCACCACAGGGATGACACACCCTGCCTCCCCACCACAGCTGGCACCGCAGAGGTGGCTGCTGCTAGCTGCTATCTCTGTGCATTCCCCCCACTACAACTGCGAGTTGGCATGGAAAAATTCAACAAGAAAGTCTAAACCACAGCACAGAGTTAATGATCCCAATTCTCTTAGCCTTTCCTTTTAGAAGAGGTACTCTATCCCTCTATTCAATCTGGTGGCACTCCTCTGGGTTCATTCCAACAGGTCAATGTCCTTTCTGTGCTGGGGATCCAAGAACTGGATGCAGTACTCAAGATGGAATCTCTCAAGAGCAGAGTAGAGGGGAAGAATCACCTCCCTTGGCATGCTGGCCACACTGATTTTGATGCAGCTCAGAACACAACTGGCTCTCTGGGCTGCAAGTCCACTTTTCTGACTCATGCCCAGCCTCTCATCCACCAGCACCCCCAAGTCCTTCTTGGCAGGGCTGCTCATGATCTCTTCATCCCCCTGTGAAGAGAATATATTGTATATCCTGTATCGATATTGGCAGTTGTGACAATGCAGGTGCAGCACCTTGTACTTGGTCTTGTTAAACCTCACGAGATTCATTACCTGAAAGAAGTAAGGCTCCTCTTTAAATTTCTCAAGGGGAAGCTACATTGTAATCATCTCTTCTAGTTGTCTTCTTGTTCTGATTACCTGTTACAGTAGTTTAGCTGATGAAATATTTTGAAACAATTGTTATTATCTTAATTGAAACCTTAGTTTAATCATCACAATTTTCTCTTGTCTTAGTTGTACAGGTAATTTGAATTTTTATACTATGATATACTCTTAAATATATGGAAGGAAATTGACTTAGTAACTTCAGTCAAAATTGATTAATGGGAAAAAAAAGTTTGAAAAACAGTCAATGAAAGTAGCAAGTGCGGAGGTTTGGGTTGGCACCCTGC